>MAPW01000169.1:0-62187 GCA_001689995.1 Tilletia indica
CTTCCCCCCCTTTCATCTTCTCTCCCTCTCTCATCTCATTCACAACCACCACCACCATCTTCCTTCCTGCCTTCCAACGACGGACGACGGCCTGCTTCATCCATCGATCCAGCATATATAAGAGCACCAGGGCCAAGAGAACACAGAGTAAACAACACACCCTTACTCTCTGTCCATCATCTGCCTCGATCTTCAACCCCATCTCTCTCTCTGACGACCTATAACGACTATCTACATACGCTCTGCCATCTGCGCAGCATAACGACCTTTCCAAACACATCGACCCACACAAACATACTTGCACCCCAACTCAGCAGGTCACACACCCAGCCATGAGTGAGCGCTTCGATGTCATCGCCTTCCACGACATTGTCGGCGCAGACGGCAACCCACAAACACCCTGGAAGCGCATCGGAGGAGGCTCCTTCGGTGTCGTCTACAGTGCCTCCTACCTAGGAACACAAGTCGCAGTCAAGGAAGTCCTCCCCAACGACACATACGATGTCGCAAAGTACTTCGAGCGAGAGTGTGTCCTCATGAAGTGAGTCATTCTCTCTCTCTCTACCTCCCTACTCTTTCTTGTCGAGCGCAGCACTAAACCCTGTTCTCCTTCTGTTTCGAACCTACAGAGAGGCTAGGCATCCCAACATCGTCCAGTACATCGGTCTCTCGCGCAGTCCAGGCGCAGACGGCCGTATCTACATCATCAGCGAGTTCGTCGGTCCCAACGTGCGCTCCTTCATCGCAGACGTGAGTGCCTCCTACCTCTCCCGACCAGCATATATGCGCATATACTCAGGGCTAACAGTGCATTTAATCACATTTTCCCCCTTTTTCCATTGGCATTTATCAGCATCGCAAGCCTTTTCCATGGCGACTGCGTCTCTCGTTCGCCACGGACATTGCACGCGCGCTCGCCTACCTTCACGCCCGAAACTGGTATGTGCCCCTGTCGACCTGAATGTTCACTTCATATAAACCCCTTCTCATCCGACCTCTCCCTTTTCCCTTCACACAGTCTGCATCGCGATCTCAAACCAGAGAACTTGCTTATCACCGACAATGAGCGTGTCAAGATGTGCGACTTCGGATTCGCCAGAATCGCAGCACGAAACGAAGAGGAGATGCGCCGCATGAGTGTGAGTTTCCTCCCAGATGAGATTCTTGCCATAGATCAGATCGACAACCGGACTCACTGACCCCCTTTTTTCGAACTTGCCGAAATCCTTTCCTCATTTCATCTTCTCAGTACTGCGGAACAGACGGCTACATGTCACCCGAGATCCTCCTAGGCCTCGACTTCTCTCTCCCCTCCGACATCTTTTCCCTCGGTGTCCATCTTTGCCGAAATCGCCTCTCGCCACCTGGTCGACTCATCCACTTTCAAGCGCTCCATCCCATCCTTCACCCTCGATCCGGAAGAGGTCCATCAGATGGCCTCGGAGGGATGCCCTGAGCGACTGATCCAGCTCGCGATCGACTGTACGCAGGAAAACCCTGCTGATCGGCCCGATATGCGCGAGGTCCTCATGCGTCTTCGACTTTGCGAGCAGGAGATCATCGCTAGGGAAGAAGCGGAGGCTGAGGCCAAACATTCTCAGTTCTACTCTGTGGGCTCGATTCGTGGGGCCAGCAGTCTGGCTGCAGTCTTGGGTACCAAGAAGAAGGGTACCTCCTCCCGACCTGGTGGACCTCCCCGTCTACCTTCGTTCCAGGGCCAGGTACAAGTCGGCAAGAGTGTGCCTGAGATTCCTAATGGGAGGATGAATATGGGGAGGATAGCGAGGACGATGAGAAGGCGGAGAAGGAGGTCGAAGAGGCTCTTGCTGCACTTGAGAAAGTGGGCGTGGCCGTTGATCCGTCCGCGCCGGATCTCGGACTCGGTATCGACCCCGCTCGTCCTGCCCAGCTGGTCAGTACCATCCGCGGCTCGAAGAAGAGCAAGGCGCAGGCTGCGAATGCTGCTGCTCCTGGTGCCAACACCTTCAAAGTCAGCGGATACGGCAATCCGTGGTGGTCGGATGAAGACGAGCGACAGAGCGTGGTCAGTATTCCTAGTAGTTGGATTACTGGTTCTGGAGCGGCACGGGCGGCGGCGAAGGCGGGTCATGCGGCCGATACGAGTACGTCGAGTGGACGACAACCTCTCCTGGGAGGTGGTAGCGCTGTCGAATCGCAGTACAGCACTTCGGTCGTTCGGTCTTCCAAGCTGTCCGCTGCGCATGGACATGGGGAGAGCACCCCACTCGGCTCGCGTCTTTCGGTGTTGACTGCCCGGAATGGAGCTTTTGGAGCTGGAGGAGCGATCTCGAACGATTCTTCGGCGGATGATGATGAGTCCGGGTCTACGATCACGGTTCGGCATCGGGACAGTTCGTCTGTGGGTCAACATCCGAATGTGGACATTGCCGAGATGGCTGCTGCTGCTGCGTTGAGTGGTGGACCTGAACCGCTCAGGGAAGACCTGAACTTGTCCCCCGTTCACAAGAATACGCTTACGAGGCATGCGGGTGGTGGGGGTACGGCTTCTGCTCCTCAATCTTTCATCGTCTCGCACGGTGCTAGTGGGACCGACGGATCGGGTCGAGAGCCTTCGATTGCGGGCGCCACGATCTCGAGCACCATCTATCCTTCTCCCGTTGAGGAAGTTCCCCAGCGCATTGGTGGCGGTGGCCTGCGCTCCAGGCTGTTCGGTCGGAGTTCGGATGGACCGGCGGCTGTTGAGGACAGGAACAGCACGATTAAAGGCAACTCCGCTTCGGTCCCGGAAATTGAGGAACCCACAGCGCTCTACCACCGTTTCAGTCTGGTCAAGAACTCTACCCGTCGACCGCCCCACATGTCCGCAGCTCAACAAGCCGCCGCGGCCGCTCGGGGTCTCTGGTGGACCGGGAGCGGGCAGTTTGCTGCCGCCTGCGGTTATGCTCAGCAACGCCCTTGCTCGCTGCTGGGTATGCGGTAAGCGGGTCGGATGGAAGCCCTTCTGCGAATGTGATGATTGTCCTATGCGTACGCATGTGGGGTGCAGTCAGTTCGCTCTACCTAACTGTCAGGAGTTGGTCTTCCCGCCTGCATCCGGTGCCGGTGGAGCTGGTGGTGCTGTTGGTGGACATCATCATTATCACCCTCGTGCGCCGTCGGTCCAGCCGGCGGTGTATGCTAGTAATTCGGGCCCTAGGTGGGCGCATGGGCCTCTGGCTTTGCGGTCTGCTTCTTCCGGGAGCAACAACGACAGTTCGACTGCGATTGGTGGGAACGGCAAGGAGAAGGACAACAATAAGGCAGGTCGTAAAGTTTCGTCCTCGTCTTCTGCGTCTTCCTCTTCTTCCTCCGCCTCGCCATCCGCTTCACCCGCTTCTTCATCCACATCCACACCTCGGTCCTCGTCGCGCTCGCCCTCTTCGTCGTCGCGCTCGAACTCGGTCGACGTCAATAAGCCCATGCCCGCTCTTCCGTCTCGGGCTGCCGAGTCGCTAGCTGCTTGTGCTGTTGCTGCTGGACTCGGTCGGGATGGTCGAGGTGGTGCGGGTGCGGTTGATGCTGCGGGAGCGGGCCGGACCCCGCTGGGACAGGGACAAGTCCCGAACCGACCGATGTCTCCCCTGCAGGCCCCTGCATCGCGGAGCTCGTCGACGGATGGGAAGTTCGTGAAGATGATTAAAGGAGGAGCGAAGAGGATCAGTTCGGGCGGGAATAACTCGTCGGCTGCTGCTGCTGCTGCTGCTGCTGGGAATACCTCTCCTGGTAACGGCGCCAAAGCATAATCCTCCTTTTTCAACCCTCTCGACCTTCTGCAAACCGCATCGACAATCAGAACTACCTTAGCAAGACTCGACACTTTCTTCGATCCCCTCCTGTTACCGACTCGGCCAAGTTAATTTACGAACCCCTCAACCTTTAACGACTGAAACGTTTGCTCCCTCACGAAACCTCCAAGTCTTCCTTGTAACGAACTATCTCTCTTGACGACTTCTCTTGTAACGACCTCCTCTACCGCGCCGCACAACACCCACACACAAGCAAGACAATTCTCGAATGGCGCCCTTGATTTTGTCCGTCCTGTATATACATTTTAGGTTTCCTCCCAACTCCAATGGACACTTCCTGTTCCCCAAATCTCAACTTATAACAAGTCTCTTCGCTGTTGGCATGAGTTGGAACGGAAAGGGACAGAGGAAGAAACCGAAGTATATATTTCTGGTACACGGACAAAAACAAGAGTTCTGCGAGGTAGAGTGAGTGCGTCCAGTTCTAGAACTGGCGTTGAAAGGAAAGCGTGGTGAAGGGCGGTATGTATATGTTCCCGGAACAGAGATGGGGGGCTCGTAATTTTGTCGAGCGGATGGGCGGTTGCGATGAGGGCAAGGTAGGTCGGAAACAGACACTACTCAGCTCGACTTCTTGTTCTGGACAACAGCAGCTGTGCCCTTCGTCTCCTCTTCGACCGCACGCTTGGGTCGGACGACGAAGCATGGTACGCCGACTGAGAAGAGAGGCAGGACAGTTAGCCCGAGCTACTTGTGTTTTAAAAGTTTCCACATTGTCTGAGTCACTCACTCTCTTTCGTGATGGTCGTGATGACGTGGTAGCAAAAGTGCCCATACAGGAAGAGGGCAGCTAGGAGGGAGACGTAGATTGTCGCTCGTACCCGTCCTGGTGTTGATTGCAGGAGGGACTACGTCAAAAGAAAATGGACTTGTCAGCGATGGCAAATTGAGCACGTGAGAAAAGAATGTGCCTCACCTTGGTAGACTTGCATCGATGGCGCCGATCACGGACCAGACGGCCGCTGCGTTCCAGTATGGGAAGGGCGCCTTGGTTACATGTGCGACGATCAGAAGACCCTAGATGCACATTTCAAAGTCGCGTCAGCGCGTGCGAAACAACGAAAGGAGGATAAGTTCTCAGCACTCACAACGTTGTATGCAAATGCAATGCCCCAGTAGGAAAGGAAAGGAATGAACGCGTGACCATCGACCATGATCTGCTGTTTTTGCGCGGTGACCCAGACCGTGTTACCCGCGACCTGCACAAGGAGCGGGAGGAGACCCAAGAGAGGCTTGAGGGAGGATCCAGTCGAGGCAGACGCAGCCGACTTGCCAGCTGCCTGCCTCTTCTTGGCGATAGCGGCCAGGACGTTCGAGTAGCTGGCGACGACATTGAAAGCGAGTCCCACCGCGCCGAAGAGGAGGAAAGCCTCGCTCAAGGGAAGTTCCACTTCGAGAGGAACTGCTGCACGATGCCGATTTTGGACAACCCGGTCACGTTCAGGACGCCCTGGTCCCAGAAGGTGGGTCCACCTGCGTACGCGGTGATGCCGTAGACGGCTACGATCATGAGGATGCCTTCTACGGGACCGGAGAAGGCGGAGAGGAAGAGGGTGCCTGTGTGGAATTCTTCCCAGGTTGTGAGGTAGAAGTTGGAGAGGGTTGCGATGATACTTGCGAGGGTCCAGTATGAGCGTCCAAGGTTAAGGGCGGATGATATGAGGATGCATTCGAGCTGTAGGTGGACATGTTTTAGCCAAAAAGTAAAGCGCAATGACGGCTGAAGGAACGAGGGGAGTTACTCACAGTCGTGTTGATTGCGTCACAGCCGTGGTCGAAGAGCTCGCCGAGGGGCCCAGCCATGCCTGTCCTTCGAGCCTGCTTGCCGTCGATGGAGTCGAGACTCTGGTAGAGGAAGAGACAGAGTGCCCAGGTGTAGTAGACCCAGTGCGGGAGACAGGTCGATCCGTTGAGAGGAGCGGAATCACCCGAGGTGGCACTGGAGAACAGGGAGAGCAAGTTCCATCCTGGCACGATGGACGTAGACTGGATGCGTTCGGCAGACCGTGTCGTGGCAAGAAGGGGGTCACGGGCAAAGCCTGTCCGGCAGAGATGAGCTGCTTGAGGTCGGTATTGTTGAAGAGGGAAGATGTCGGGTCGAGCTTGGAGTCTACGCCGCACTGCAGGGCGCCGTCGTGTAGGAGGAGGGTGATGAAGTTGATGCCGACGAGGAGGAGACCGGAGAGGGTGATGGTGTTGGGTGCGACTGTCTTGGGGAAGAGGGTGACGAGCCAGTTCCAGTATGGGTTGAGGATGTAGCGGGAGACGAGGGATTGGTCGACGCCTGAGTATTTGTAGAGGTGCAGGTTGCGTCTGCGCTCGGCTGGGATGTAGTTGAACATGGCTACTGAGGTTGAGGTCGAGGTCGAGGTGGTGGTAGCTTTCTTCTTCTCTCAGGCGGTCATGGCTGGGTGGGGAGGACAACCTCAACAAACGAAACGTCATAGGAAATCGTAAATTGCCACGTGCGTATTTTCAAAAAGTGGGACTGTATTTTGAAAAGTGATTCTGAGTCGAGCCCCAACAGCAACACCTTGACTTGCCTCACTCACTCACTCACTCACTCCACTGACTTGCACCCCTCGACCTCAACCATCGACACACACACACTCGCCCCCGATGAGTGGCCAAGGTTCAAGCAGTCGCCGTCCCCCGGCGCGCTCCAACACAAAGCTGCGCGCACCCAAACGAGTGAGTTGTTGGGCCGCCGTCTCTGCGCTCAGATGACCATATATGCTCAATCTCTCTCCTTCCCCCTCAGGCTGGCACGGAAATGACAAACGAAGGACGATGGAGAGCACTCGCAAAGGCAATCTCTCAGATCCAAAATCACAACGAGAGCATCATCAGTATGGAAGAGCAGTATCGATATGCACACCATCTAGTCCTCGTACGTCCCCTCCCCTTTCTCTCTCTCTTGCTCCCTCTCACATTTGACCTCAAGCTGATCCTCAAGCTCTTACACATGGCAGCATCGCGAGGGCCCGGCACTGTACGACGGCGTCAAGAATCTCACACAGCAACACCTCAACAAGCTCAACAAGGAACGTCTCGTGCCAGCATTCCCAACAGGCGGCGTCTCCTCCCTCACAGATGGTCTGGCCCAGCCAACAAATGCAAGTCGCGCTTCAAGCAATAGCAAGGGAAAGGGTGTAGATAGGGGCGGAGCTACTTCCGATGGCGTCGCTGGAGATGGTTTTGGACCTGGTGGGCATGGTGGAGGTGCAGTTCCTCTGGGCGGCGCGGACGCTGCTGGCGCATACAAGAGCTGGCGATCGGCTTCTGACCGCTATGCGAGACATGTGGAACGACCACTATCGGTGCATGAAGAACATTGCGATGGTGCTCGGATATCTGGTGAGTTGATATTACCTCACAAAGTGCCAAGTTAAACTGTGTCTGATGAGTTGCCGCCTTCCATCAGGACCGGACCTGGGTACCACAGACGGAAGAACCGGGCATCCTCCAACTCGGACTCGAGCTATTTCGAGACACCGTAATCCGATCAAAATCATACCCCATCGAAACCTACCTCTTCAGCACCCTCCTCTCTCAAATCCGCATCGAGCGCGAAGGAAACGCAATCAACCGCTCCGTCCTCAAATCATCAGTAGACATGCTCAACGCTCTCACCCACCCACGTCAAGGCTTGGCAATCACCGCGCGACAGACACTCTACAAGCATGACTTCGAACCCAAACTGCTCAGTACTACTGCTGAGTTCTATCAGGCAGAATCGGAAGCTATGCTCGATCGCGCTGATGCGAGCTCCTATCTCAGACACGTCGAACGTCGATTCCAAGAGGAAGAAGATCGCGTCACCGTCTATCTCAACTCAGCCACAGCCCCCGCCTTGAGACACATCCTCGAACAGCATCTCCTCAGCGCACATCTACGCACCATCGCAGCCATGCCTGACTCAGGACTCGACACCATGTTGGAGGAAGACAAGATTGACGATCTGGCGCGCATGTATCGACTCTTCTATCGTGTGGCTGAGGGTCCGGCTGTACTCAAGTCGGGAGTCAAAGCATACATTGGGAGAAAAGGAAGGGCGATCAACGAAGCTATCGGAGCTAGTTCGGGAGCGGGGTCTGGGGCTAATGCGGGCAATGACATCGATGAGCCTGCTGGTGATGAAGCCGGGGCCAGAAGAGGAGCGGCGGCGGCAGGAGGTGGTGGTGGAGCAGGGTCGGCAGGGAATGCGGGGCACTTGCTTTCAAATGGGTGGAGGATGTTCTTGCGCTCAAGGTGAAGATGGACAGAATACTCAAGGATGGGTTTGGGGATGATAAGGGGTGCGAGGCCTCTATCAATGAGGTGAGTTTTCTGCCTTCATTTTGCTTTGTCATGGGCATTAACGTGCTGATACATGGATTTCTCCCTTTTAGGCATTCGAGACATTCTTCAACATGAATCCGCGAGCGCCAGAGTTCATCTCTCTCTCCTTGGACGAGAACCTCAAGAAGGGCCTCAAGGGGGTGAGTTGAGCTCGACATGCCAGCAAAGGTGAGGCAACTTGCAGCTGACTTTGCTCTTCCGCTCCATTCTCAGAAATCCGAAGACGAGGTAGAAGAGATCCTGACTCAAACCATCGTAGTCTTCCGCTTCTTACACGAGAAGGACGTCTTTGAGAGATACTACAAGCAACATCTAGCCAAGCGACTGCTTCAAGCGCGGAGCGTATCTGACGACGCGGAACGGGGGATGATGGCCAAGCTCAAGGTCGAGTGTGGGCATGGCTATGTGCAGAAGCTGCAGGGTATGCTGAATGATATGAAGGTCAGCGAGGAAATCACCAAGTCTTTCCAGAACAGCTTGGACAAGTCCGGACGGGTAAGTGATGAAGGAATTCGAAATGTGTAGAATATGCTGTGAACGCTGACAGGACTTCTCCTCACCTTGATAGAAACTACCATACGACATGTCCGTCAACGTACTAACATCGACATACTGGCCAATTTCCGCCCAAGCACCCGCATGTCAAATGCCAGCTCTCCTATTGAACGGCCGGAAAGCATTCGAGCAATTCTACGCAACCGACACAGTGGCCGAGTCCTCACCTGGCACCCTCACTTCGGCAGTGCCGACGTCCGAGTCACCTTCAAGAACAAGAAACACGAGCTCAACGTGTTCACCTACGCGCTGGTCATCCTACTCCTCTTCGAGGACACACCGGACGAAGGCGAAGGATCTCGGCTTACGTACGAACATATCCGCGATACGACTGAGATCCCGGCTGCGGACGTCCAGCGGACGTTGCAAAGTCTTGCGTGTGGGAAATACAAGATCTTGCTCAAGGAGCCGAAGGGCAAGGATATCAACCCGGGCGATTCGGTTCTCCTTCAACACGACGTTCTCCGCGCCCCTTGCAAGAATCAAGATTGCTCAAGTGGTAGCGAAAGTAGAGACACCCGTCGAACGGAAGGAGACGGCGGAGAAGGTGGAGGAGGAGCGGAAGAGTGTGACGGAGGCTTGTATTGTGCGAATCATGAAGAACCGGAAGACGTTGGGGCATAATGAGCTGGTTAATGAGGTTGTCAGGCAGTTGAGCTCGAGGTTTGTTCCTTCGCCTGCGAGCATTAAGAAGCGGATCGAGGCGCTGATTGATCGGGTGAGTGGGGTCTTCTTCTTTGTGCTTCTGATGTCCAATATTTCTCACTCCCTCTTCTCGCTTTCGCACTGTAGGAGTATCTGGAGCGGTCGGAGGCTGGAAGGGCCATGTACAACTACGTCGCATGAAGTCTGACGACGACGAACGCAAACGCTATTTTCGTTCCCTATGCATCACTCGACTCGTACGCGTACAGAAGGCCCCCAGACGCGATGTCACCCACAAAGTCATCTTTCGTTCCTCACCAAGCATTTTCCCCCTTCCCCATTGTTTCTCCCCACTCTTCTCAGCAAATTTCAACATCATCCACAAAGCAAGATAGGACTTTCACTCTTGCGTGGACTCATTATTTGAGCGACAGTGATGCTGGTGTTGAATTTGGAGCCTGAGGTGGTATTGATGTCTTTTTTTGCTTGATAGTGTAGGAGACCAATAATAAGAGGGGAATGCCTCAACCAAAGCTTCGCAGCGAAATGCTGACATCCCGTCGAGCAGGTCCCGCACCACCCGCACCCAAGTTCCGCCCTCCGTTACCAGCTCGCGCCTCCAGAGCCGTCCGCATAACATTTTCAAGTGCAGCTCGAGCAGTTGGGGGCAGGTTCGCCGTCGCTTCTCGGAAGGCGGCGGGTTGGGAGGAGGCCATGCTTAGCAGGAGGGCCGTCGGTGGACTGAGAGTCTCGTCTGCTTCGGATTCGTAGCAGCATGCGAAGGTAGGGAGTACGACGCCTGCGATGCGAGCCTCTGCAAAGGAACCGCGACAGCAAGGGAACGGATTGAGAAAGGGACATCAGTACATCCGCATTAACTGTAGGGGGATTGGATCCACCAGATTCGGATACACTTACTGTATTCGTGTGGCGCAGAGTCAAAGGCACCGACAAGTGCCGCATACACCTCCTTCGCAATCTCAGCATTCACCTTCGCCTTCTCCTCATCCGCCTCCGTATGCCCATTCGCACCATCCTGCGCTTTCACACTAGAGGCAACCCACCCTACAAGGATAGGAAGCAACTGACCAACGCAGAACCGGATCGCAGGAACCTCACGCGATGAACCCGCGATGAGGAGACGGAGGCAGCCCGTAGCTGTAGTTCGTACAGCGGCTGCGGCTGACAGGGAGGTCGAGTATTGGCCGACGAGGTAGCAAGAGTATTCGAGTACGGCTTCACTGATGGGTGCATCGGCGGAGAGGGATGTGAGCACGACGGCGATGCTGAGCAGGTTGGCACGGATCTTGATGATCGGTCCCGTCCCCATACGTCCACTGCGTGATTGGAAGCATCAGACGGTGGGGTCAATCTCACGCAATTCAAGCCAACTTTTGAAACAGCAAGAGTGCTCACCTCATGTCATCGACATTGGTCAGGCAGGAAGACAAAAAGGTGTGCAAGAGTCTCTGCACGCTCGCGCGATCCGAGAGGCTGCAGATCTTCTCGGCCAGACTTTTGAGTGATGGTAGCGTAGGAGACAAGAGATCGACGGTAGCATGATCGTCTTCCAACAGATCTGCGCAACAAAAAAGGGAGGAGGGTGTCAGGCGTTTGATACTAGCTCCATGTGAGGTGATGCGAACTCACCGGTAAACAGAGCCAACGTCACCGCGTAGATACGCAATTTGACCTCCTCGCTAGCTGGTGCAACGAGCCTCAGGAGAACCGAACAGCCAAGGTTCACGACAGCCGCTCGCTCCTCGACGGCCGACCGTGCTGCGAATGCTGTCTTGAGAGCGTTCAGCACCAAGCGCAGCAGTTCACCGAGCTTGGGTTCCATTTCGTCCGCTCTAAAAGAAAGACAGTCACCAGAAGGATCCGCTTATGAGTACCGCAACACCTTCATTAAACAACGTTCCCGACTCACTTGGCTGTAGCGTGTCCGTTCGCACTCGACGGGAGCAACGCCGAGACAACGTCGATCAGAGTCAGGACCTCCAGCTGGATAAGACCCGGTTCGCCTACGATCAGCCTGTACAACAGATTAGACAATTCCGACACCTCAATCACGTCGTCCCTGTACGCCTTGAACGTCAATGCGGTGCAGAGACATCGGATAGCTTGAAGACAAGCAATCATACTATCAGCTCTGGATGCCTTCTCGGCTGCATCGGCGCCCAAGGTGCTGGTGGATTGGGAGAGGTGCTCAAAGGCCAGACCATAGATGACGCGAGCGATGATGGCGGGCGGAGCGCTGTCCTGAGAAATGTCGTCGTCCGCTGCGTCAACGGGCGCCAAGCGGATCTGGGTCACCGCTCGCAGGATCTTGACCCAGGCTCGATCCAAGTACTGACGGATTGAGGGACGAGGTGAGTACGCGCTGTAACAAAAGAATGCTTGCAAAAAAGGATAATGGGCAGAAAACAACTTACAGATCCATACACTTCCGAAGCGAGCGCACGATCGCCATCAGTAGCGCCGGCGTCCAGCATCGCCTCCTCGTTCTGACTACTCGCCTGATCACAGCATACTCCTGCAGAACCTGCGTCCAAGATTCGGATAGATCAGCTCGATGTTGCTTGATCACATCCACCAAATACGGCCGCTGCTCGCTCGAAATCTGCAACTCCGCCCACGCGGCCAGTACCGCGACTCGGAGCATGGATCGAGCGTTCGCAGAGAGGGACTTGACGTCCCAAAGCTTGCCGTGCTATCAAGGCACGCTTGGAGCGCTTGAACCAGCTGTTTGAGGATTCGACCCATCTTCTCGACTTCCTTGACGATGCCCGATCCGACGAAGACGGCGCAGACTTCGCACGCTAGGGCCAACACCTCGGGAGTGCTGTCGATGTTGAAAGCAGGTGTGAGCGCCGCAGCTAGTGGAGCTTGGTGTTGCTCCATCAGCAGAGCCTCAGGGAACTCCGGATCCCTTGCATTAGAGAAGTTGACAATCACATCCTTCAACAACACAAGTCCCTCCAAGCGAATATCGGTATTCGCCGCCGTACTTGCACTGAAAGCAACCTTGATGAGATCAGCCACACGACTGCTCATCGTCTTCGTGGTCCCCGCTGAACCGTTGAAATGCTCGAGACGGCCAGACTGCCGAACAGTGATGAACAGCTCATGAAGGCATTGCAGCGCAAACAGCTGAGTTCGCCAACGACTGCCGCGGTTGCTCTGTGCCATCCCAGACTGGTCTCCTAAATCGATCCGTGCGAGCTCCTCGTCCTGTAATGCATTGGTAGCAGACGCCAAAGGCTTCGCCGCGGAAGCACCTCGACGCGGACCGATGCCGGCACCTGTCATGATGCGTTGACACAGATCAATCCACGCCGTAGGGTTAAGCTCGGCAGTCTGTCGAAGCCAGCTCGTGATCACCTCGCGGACGCCTTGAATCGAAGGGTTTGTGTCCAGTTGGACAAAGAAAGTCTCCACCAGCTCATTGCCGCCAAACTTGCTCATCTGCAGCGCTTGCTTCTGTACCAGCTGGTAAAAGGAGTTGATCGCGGCTAACTTGACGGGCTGTACGTTGGACTGGAGTAGCAATCGAAGTTGACAAATCCAGGCACTGGTATCGAGAACGTCCGGAGCGAACAATCCCAAATGCTGAACCGACTTCGTAGCTTCGACCAATATGCCGTTGTCCGACTCGTGTGTGAACTCGTTCAACAGAATGAGAATGAGCGAACGAAGTCGTACCGAGTCCCGCAAGTCCGGACCCAGCACGCCAATCAACGAATGCACGACCCTGCAGAGCGTCTGATGAGCAGGCAAGTCCGACTTCAAGTTGGCCGAACCAACACTGCCCCCTCCATCTCGTGCGTCTCCTGCATGTACAACTTGATCACCATAGCCACCGTGCTAGCCACAAAGGAGCTGTAACTCAACCCCGCCGCATCAATCACAATCTGCAACGCATCCAGCGCCCAGAAATGAACGACGGGATGAGGATCACTGCAGAGCGACATCAACACATTCACCACCGTCTTCGTGAGCGGGCCCGCCGCAAGTCCCCCAACATGCTTGTAGATCGCTCCAAAACTGAGCGCACACCCCGCTCGGGCATCAGGATCGCGATTGCTCACAATCTGTTCGACCAGGAATTGCACCTGAGACGAGATGGCAGCTGACCCGCTGATCGAGGCCAGACGGCCGTATGCCTCGCTGGCGACGGTGCGCAGGGCAGGATCACTTTGCAACATGCAGTCCTTGATGATCTCCCGCATTGCACTGGCCAGTCGATCATTGCTGAATCCGGCCGGTTTCCGTCCCCCGGCAATTTGGGTGCCCTGAGCTGCGCAACACAGCGCTCCGAGGATGGCCACGCTCGCGTTGAACTGAATCGCCAGTCGTCGACCGGGATTCCTGTCGAGCTTGCTGCTCCGGCAGAAGTTGAGGAGCGTCTCCATCGTGGAGATCTGAGTTTCGCGTTCCTGATAGGGGAAGAAGGCGGCAAAGAGCTCGATCGACGCGTCCACTACGCCAGTCGCAGAGGGAGGCTGAGCAGGCTGCCACTGCAACTCCTCCGCATTCTGCTCGCCGCGCTGATTACCCAAGTAGAGCCCAACAGCATCATGCTCCGGCGCAAGCAGAATAGGAGTCGAGCTCAACTCGTCCAACGTACTCTCCACCGCATCCCGATTCAGCCGATCCGAAACATCATCCTCCAGCCCAAGCAACGAGAAGAAAGAAGCGGCCGATTGATCATCCTCCCGCCGTGCGCGCGAGCTAGGGTGTAAAGAGGTCACTCCGAACGCATATCCGTCCGTGCAAGACCAGAGTGTGCTGAAGGAGCCCGAGCTGGCAGCAATGGCCGCCTGTATCGAGCTGCCCAAGAACCGATCTGGTTCTGCAAAAGTTTGGACGGCCGAGACGAGCAGGTCATGTTGCAAAGGTTCAATGGCGGACGTCCTCGTCAGAGCAGAGAAGCACCGCGTCAAGCGCCATCGAAGCATATGCTCGCGATCAAGCAGTGTCAGCGACGCGCGGGGAGATCCCGGTACTTGCTCCTGCGATAACCCGGGATGTTTCTGCGTGAAGGAATTGACAAAGACGAGACTGTTGCTTAGATATGCCACGAGTTTCCTCGAGCTCTCCAACGTGAGCAAGGCCGGTCCGTTGTGTACCAAGAACGCATATACGGCGCCCAGCGCACATTCCCGGACGTGAAGCAAGAACCCCCACTCAGCCTCGGTCCGGCCATCGGGACCTGATACCATGTCTTTGGGCGCCGGCTTCGGCAATGCGTTCCGCCACAAGTTGAACAGTTGAGGAAGTTGAGGTCGCACAAAGCTGGGTCCAAGCGACATCAACCCGCCAATGAGTATCCAGGCGACGTTGATCTGAATGGAGGAGATGGGAAGGTCGTACTCGCTGCTCTTCTTGAGGAGTTGTATAGCCGTCTCCAAAAGATTGTTGCCGTGATGCGAAGACGCGTAGAGAGGTCGATTAGGAATGATGCTGACGAGCGCAGCCAGTGCACGCGCTTGGCCCACACTTCGCCGGGGCAAGTCGCGTCCGCCCCCGCTATTGCTGTTCGCAAGTGACTGCAAACTGGTATTGAGCATGACGAGGAGAGCCGAGATAGAGTCGTCTAAGGAGGCTGGGTGTACGAGGCACAACTGACGGAGACACCAGGCTGCGGCAATTTGGACCGAGTGACTGGGATGGCCGACGCAGCGCCGAAGAGGCTCTTGCAAAAGATCCATAAGCTGCGGTGGAACGGTACCGAGCTGACCAAGAAGAGCCGCAACTTCACGCAGTGCCAGTACCATCGTGGCTTTTGAAGGTGTTTGTTGTCCTGGGAGGACTACTGGCCATCGCTTCAGATACGACGACCCCAATTCCTCCACCGCAGCCACCTGTGCCGACTCGCTGAGCATCTGCTCGCCGATGAGCTTGCGAAGAAGCAACAGAACTCCGTGACGTACGAAGAGCTCCTCTGCGCTGTTCACGCAAGTCCGCGCCGTATTCGGCAAATCGACGCACAAATGCTGCACAATGAGTGCATAATTCGTCTCGACCCAACCAATGCCCAGCTCAGCGAAGAGCAGACCGTAAATGTTGAAGATGGCAGCACGGACGCGTCGAGAGCTCGTAGGCTTGTTGAACATGTTTGCGAGCTGGTCAAGCATGGCTTTAGGAGTGAGGAGGAACCAGTCTGCTGCTTCGGATGCAGCAGAGCTGGCTGCTGCTTTGGCTTCTTCCTCATCGGAGTCGTCTACCGCGGGGTCTTTGGGCTTTTTCTTAGCGGACGGCTTGGGTGGAGGGCGAGACTGCGGGACGGGAGCTTTCTGAGTTCCCGCCAGAACTTTGGAACCTAGTTTTGCAAGTGACTGTACTGTTTTGGGATCAGCGCCGTCGAGAGCTTTGAATGCGGCGGTGAGCATGGCTTCTGTCTCTGAGCGAGAGGAGATCACTGCGGGACCGTATTCCAGGAGAGCGACGAGACAATCTGCACAGCCGCGCACGACAGGGCTGGCCTTATCAGAGAGGCCGGAGCGGAGTCTTGCGACGGCCTCTTTTGCCATGACGTCGTTCAAGCTCCTGCCGCCCTGTCGAAGGAGGCGCTGGAGACATCGAAGAGCGTGATGACGGAGGATGACGGGCTGACTGGTAGATTTGAGGACCTTGAGGGTGAGAGTGATGAGTTCTGCAAAGAGAGACATGACCTGTTGTCCCATGGAACCAAAGATGACACCTGCGACATGGAGCGCGGCCACCTTGGATTCGCGGTCAGGAGCTGTGAGTTTGTTATCGTCATTTGCGATCCTGATGAGTGCGCTGATTACGTCGAAGAGGTTGCGGCTGTCTCCCTTGGAGAGAAGGGTAACGAAGCAGCGTCCGAGCAAGTGTCGTTCTGGTCGGCCGACTTTGACGGCTAGGGTAGATGGGTCGGGAGCGGGTGATGTTGATGAGGACTCTGTGCGCTCGACGTGAATGAGGCGAAGAAAGGTCCTTTCGAGATCTTTTTGTATTGGCCGGAGGGATTCCTGTCACAACACGCATGCCAGTCAGCTTTGCGTCTGCTGAGAGGTAGCACAACATGGAGCACATACTGGAGTTGCTCTTTGGAGAGCTGCCTCAGCCTTGGAGAGCCATTCGAGGAGATAGATTTCGCCTTGATCATTCTTGATCGCTGTGCCGAGCTTGGCCTGTGAGGAAAAGAAGCGGGTCAGTGTATGCTGTCCTTTTTACCCTCCAACGAAGATAGACTCACTTCGTCGAGCTTGAGGTATGTCTCTGGCGCTGCTGTGGAATCGGCTGGGAGCATAGAGAAGACGGGAGGGCGCGAATCCTCGCTGTCGATGTCGTCTGCGCCCGTCATGTTGTTGCCGCTTCCTGTCTGCTGCGAGAAGGGTGTGAGAGGGAGAGATGGAGCCAGAGTCCGAGCTCATCCTTCCCGTGTGAGTGAGTGAGTGCGGGAGTGGGTGATGGAAGCGTGGGAAAAGCGGCGTTAGGATGTGGAGGAGATCGGGCGGCATCCTATGTGGAGTCTGGCTGGAGTCTCGGGTCTCAGTTTAGATCCACTGGTGTTACAATTTTATGGTCTCAGCGGCGTGCATGTGGCGTGCATCATTACAAACTGAGACCTGACAGGCTACAAACACAGACAATAAGGAAGAGAGGCTGAAAGTGGAATTACAGCCCCTGCTCCACTTTCACCTCACTTCACTTTCACTCACTCACTCACGACTCACTCTCGATCCTTAAGCACCAGGAAGCAGCTGCGGTAAATCAGCTCACCACGCCCCTCAACTCGCACCTCCTACACCCGCGCATCGGATCCCACCCCCAACCGCACAGGATTTCGGCCAGGAGCAGCAGCTAGGAGCAGCAGGAGTAGGAGCAGCGAACCAGGACGAACCAGGAATGATGATGAGCCCCCCTCCGAGGGTGCAGCAGCCGCCTTCGCCGCCTCCTCATCACCAGTAGACGACCTGAGAGGAGGAGGAGGAGCAGCATCATCGATAGCAGCAGGAGGAGGTGGCGGCGAACCCTCGTCCAAGAAGAGGTCAAATCCGCTCGTCGATCTCATCGAGACGGAGGTCGCGTATGTGGCAGAACTCACGTCGATCATAAAGGTGCGTCTTTGCATGAACCCACCCGAATTCCCCCCCAACCGAGCTTCTCTTGGACATTGCTGACTGAACTGTGTATGCGCGCGCGCCTCTTTCTCTTTGCCCACAGAAAATCGCTTCAGCATGGAGTCGACACAACTTCCCCCCTCCAGAGCTCGACACCATGTTCAGAAATATCGAAGCCATCTACCGTGCAAATCGACACTTTCTCAAGGTACGCGCGCAGCTCCCTCTCAGCAGCTCGAAAGAGGTTCCGGCAGCTGATGAGATGCACCATACTGACCACATGCACCCGCATACATTCACGTTCCGCAGTCACTTCGCGAAATTGGACCAAATCCAAGTTCACCGAAGGCACTGGGAGACCTCCTCATGCGCTGGGTGAGTTGTGCTCTCGCCTTTTTGGCCCGCATACAGCTGAGAACTAGCACGCCCGCTGACCTCTCTGCCCTCCCTCTCAACTCAATGCACCCAGATCGATGACCTTGACGGACCTTACACTCGATTTTGCGACAACTTCTTCGCGAACTTTGACAACTGGCCCGCAGTCCAATCCAATGCCAGATTGCCCGTCCTACTCGCTGAAATCTCACGGCACCCCGCAGACGGATCCGCACCCGTCTACTCAGACCGGAAACACCAGCCAGACGAGGCATGGACCCTCGATGGTCTCTTCGCTCTGCCCCACATCCGACTGAAGTACTACAAGAAGCTCTATTCGCGTCTACTCAAGTCGACCCAGCCAGGGAGAAGCGACCATCGGCTGCTGATTTTGGCCAACGAGAAGCTCGACGAGCTGCTGGACCGCTCCAAGAGTCGCGTTACCATGTCGCTGTTGGATGAAGGACCCGCGGCCTCAACTGATCGCGGCAGTGGGACCAGCTTTCCTGGCACAAATGAGACGGCAGAGTAAGTCATCTGACCGACCGCTAATGTTCCGCCTCATTAATGGCTGACCAATGACCCTGATCTGCATCTATCCTCCTTTCTTCTCATTTCGGCCACCTCTTTTCTGGTGACCTCCCCGTTCCTGGTGACCTCCCCGCGAACAGCAGTATGTCTCGCGATAGATTATCATCAGCCACGTCTGTTTCTGGGGGAAGGGCATCGAACTTCTCAGGCACGACGGGTCAGTTCAAGAGTCCCGCCGGCAGTCCGCCACTGCTACCGCAAGCGGGACCGAGTCAGCAAGAGCAACAGCAGCAGCAGCCACAACAACAGAACCAGCAGGGCGGCCCGCCGACAGACTCAGGGTCGGGGAACGTGTCACGGAGCGGGTCTTTCCTGGGACATCCTCAAGGCACTCAATCTGAATCCGCATCGACAATCACCCCTATGATGGGTGCTCTCCAGACTTCGCCCCAATCCACATCCATCTCTCATATTGAGGAGCTAGAGAGGCGGTTGGATACCAGCCAAACGCTGGATATCTTCTCGATGCAGCCGAAGGTAAGTCTCATCCTCTACTCATCTGCATTTGCGTGTCTCTGATGCTGAAAATTCCTGCTCCCTCCTAACAGGCATGTCAACTGCGCATGAATCCGCCCGAGCTTCCGTTCAGAAGAGAACTCCGGCGCTCAGCCGACGTAGTCATATACTTCACCCCCACCGCGACGGGCCAGGAGATCGTCACGCGACGGGCGCACATTGTTCTGCTGACGGACTTGTTCCTGATGTGCGAGCGGGTGGGCGCGAGTGAGCGGAGCTCAATGCCGGATCCTGCGAAGGATATGCGGCTGATGTATCCTCCTCTTGGTGGCAAGCATGTGAAGGTGACTGATTTGGGCGGCGCGGGTGAGTACTTCTCTGGATCCTTTCGTTCTTTCCTGCTGTTGCTGTGACTTACTGACGTTATATTCTCCAATCTCTGAAACGCGTAGGGAATTCGCTATCCCTGTTGATCGCGAAGAAGGAGACGCTGACGGTCATGTTGGAGTCGAGGGAAGCTAAGGAGGCGTGGATGGCCGACTTCGACAACAGCAGGGACTTCGCTACCAATCGTGAGTTTCTCCCATGCCTTCTTGTCTGAACGCGTGTCAGAATGCTCAAATTGTGAATGGGACACTCTGCAGTTGGACTCAATCTCAACACAAAGAACGCGCAAGCTGCGTCCATAGGATCGCCATTGCGTTCCATGTCGCCTGCCATCTCTATAACTTCATCAGGACCTAACAGTCATACGGAGCCGATGCCAGCTTTAGATCGCAACAACTCGTTCACGATGCCATTGTCAGGTGGAGGCCCCCCGCCGAACCTCCCTCCGAACCCATTTGCGAACGGATCAAGACCGATGCCCGGTGGTCCCGGCGGACGACCTCCGCCTAGTAATGGTATGCCAGGGGGTAGTGGACCCCCAAGTCCCGCGAATGGAGGCCGATTACCTGGCCCTACAGGCATGGGTCCTCCACCACCCCGACTGCCCGGCGCGATGCCGCCTCCCAATATGTCTCCAGGGGGCGGACCTCTTCCGCAAGGATACATGGGTGGTCCACCGCGTGGACCTGGTGGACCCGGTGGACCTGGTGGACCCGGGGGACCAGGTGGGCCGCCGATGCCGATGGGTATGAATGGGAGATTACCGGGCTCTGTGGGACCTCCGCCTCCTCGATTGCCTGGAGCGATGCCACCGCCTCCGCCGGGATGGTCGTCATCCCCTGCGGGGTCGCCGGGCGGCGGCGGCGGCGGCCCTCCCTATGGTGGACCACCGGGCCCAGGAGGGCAGCCTGTACGGAGACCTTCTGCTCCCGATATGCGCAATGGGCTGAGAGCGCCCCCTTCTGTGAAAGGCGGATACACAAGCGATGGTGCGCCTGTTCGATCACGGTCGGTAACGAGCGAAGGGTCGGTCTCGCCTGCCTTACCGTCTGAGATGATGAAGCAAGGTCTTTCGCGCGCGAGTACGAGGGACGACTTCAGTCCTCCATCCAGTCCACAACAGTCAAGACGGGATCTGAATCAATCTTCGGTGGTAGCTGCGCAAATGCGATGCAAGCTGTTCCTCAAGCAGAACCATGCGCAGTGGAAGGCGCTCGGCAATGCCCGGTTGAAGCTCTACCACCTGATGCCGGCGGACGATCGGCAGTTGGTTGTGGAGAACGACAAGAAGCGGCTGATTTCGACGTTGGTGTTGGGTGATGGTGTGGAGCGTGTGGGTAAAGTGGGGATTGCGGTTGAGCTTTCTGATCGGGGTGCGCGGACGGGAATTGTGTATATGTTGCAGATGCGGAGTGAGGAGTCTGCCAGTGGGCTGTATGGACTCCTTCTGGAGGGGTCGGGTCGGTCAGCACGATGAGGATGATCGGTGGATACTCGTCCTGGCGTGGCGGCCTTGGGGCTTCGCTAGACACACCAAAAAGGGAGGACACTGCCGACCAGGACCGACATGGCGGGCTTCGGGGGGTTCATACGCGCACAACAGCATTTCAACTTCATCAAGGCGGTTAGACACCTGTCTCCTCACTCTCGCTCGCTCGCTTTTTCCCATACATGCGCAACCTTCGGCCCCAGCACATATACACACACCAAAATCCCCACACTCCTTGTTGCCTTCCCACTTCTCGTTCTCGCTCGCTCTGATATATCCCCCTCCCCCTTTCCCTCCCCCAAATCTTCTCCCAATTCTCTTCCTACCTTTTTTACCCTGGACTTGTTCCGTCTTTCGGACCTTTTCCTTATATCTTGCTGTTCTCCTTCTTCCTTCCCTCTCTTTCTTCTCTCTCTTTAGCTCGTTTTCCAATTCTTCGCTCGCCCTACCTTCTTGCCCCCTCCGTTTTTTTGTTCCCACACACTCTTTGTTGACTTTTCTCAGCAACTCCAAACTACAGTCGGTGGTCACCAAGTGAAACACTCAACCCCGAATCACCATCAGAGGTCCTCGATTGACTCCAAATTTTTTCAACACAACACAGCTTGCAGTCCTAAGATAAGTCATTGCCTATAGTATAAGAAAGCCTTTGCAAGTTTCCGCTTGCAATTCTATGGTGTGGTTCGTGAGCTACATGGTGTTTTGTGGTACTGGGGCCCTTGTACAGACAGCCAAAAGAGGGGTCAGCAAGTGAAACAGTTTTCTCAAGAGAATTAATTTTGCCCTTGCTCTCGAACGTGTGAGTGGGCGGAATTTTCGTGGAAAAGTCGATTTCCACACCCGATGAGCCCGATGCGCATCATCACCCACCGAAACTTTCACCAACCATTCTGGCCCATCTTGCAACACCCAGAACTCCTCAACTACTCCCTCAAATGCAATGACTCTTCTTGATCCGATTTCTTTAACGCTCATTCTTTCACTTCTATCGAAGCGCCAGTCCTATTTTGCTATGAAGTTCATGGTGATCTTCGTGCTGCAAATGTGTGTACAGATTTTCAAGTCTGTCAAATCACGACTTGGAGACCTTGTCAACACCATAACTCGCCACACACATGTCCTTTCAACGCGGTTTTTTGCCAGGCGCACTGCTGTCCGTAGAGGAAAGGAATGAGCTACTTTGCAATGTTGTAGGACAATTTTATGGTAGGGCTATTCGAGAGTGTTTCACTTGGTGACCCTGTTTCACTTGGTGACCACCGACTGTACAGCTTTTTGATCTTGACCATCATCGCTTCATCGACGCCAGAGAACGAGAGGAAGCATGATTCCCGGTCAGAAAGGTGTTTGTTGTCCCAAGCTATCGCGAGTATCTATAGAAGTGCGTTTGAGGATAAGGACAAGAGTAGGGGTTGAAAGGCGGTGCTCTGTGCTCATCGCTCATCATTCTACATACCTTTTCTTCAATCCATTCCTCCTGCCCTCTGATCAAGCTTCCCAGGCAGTCAACGTGCTCGCGGTCGCTACGCCCTGATCTTCTGCCGTACATTCCGGATTTCTCCCTGTGCTCGGCTTTGGGTTGTGCGTGTCCGGTTGATGGTGCGACAGAGAAAATGCACGACGGCAAGGCAGCACCCCCTGTCGCCCTCTTCCAGTTGACACGCCCGCATACCTGCAGAGCAACAGCGCAAGCCTCTTTCCCTTTTCCACAGTCCAGACTTCACATCAACGCGGAGCCGACGGTATCAATTCGACAGGAACACGCGCAGCAGCTGTGTCTTTCTGCCGCCTCCTTCCTGTGACCGCGAGGGTCGCTGGACACTGATCTAATGCCTCTTTTTCTCATCGTCCAGCTCTCAGAGATCGCTCGAGGAAGGAAAATTGCTGGGAAACGAAGGTATAAGACCAGGCCCCCCAGTGGACATTTTTCTTCCCCCCTTCTCTCCTCATACTACAGCCATCATGAGCAGATCATGAAGCGTTCAACACGCACCAGCGTTCAACACGCACCAGCGTTCAACACGCACCAGCGTTCAACACGCGCCTCGGCCTCGACAGGACGACTCGGCGACAGGACGACTCGGACGACTCGGCGGCAGGACGACTCGGCGACAGGACGACCCGACGGCAGGACGACAACCCCCCTCAACATGTCAATCGGTTCGGACCGTGAGAGGGTTCACGACGCCCGCGAGGCCTTGTCATTGAGGGGCATGTGCTGCAGCTGGTGCGGGAGTTCCCTTTTCGCTGGTCCAACCACCCACCCGGTGGGCCTACCAACCATGTCCGGAACATCATCAGGCGCAAGAAGACTTCGGCAGGTCCGCGGTGATTGTGGTTCGCCCAACTCCTCTCCCTCAAGCATCGCTCCTCACGTACTCCAGATCAGACGGTGGCGGTATGCTCGAACGGCGGCCTATTCTACGGGGCCACATCGACATCCCCACTGATCGATCCCTTGGAGGAGGAAGCTGGCCTTCAGGTGCAAGAGTGCGCGGCGCCCCTTTCTCGTTTGTGACCGTCGAATCCCCTTCCCTCGACGTCTCGTTGGTCGGTCCAGGACTTTTTGGGTTCGGCCCCCAACCTTTACGGCGCAGTGTTCAGGGAGGCTTCATCTGCGCAATACTCCACCCCATTCCCCCAAGACCAAGGACGGGTCTGATTGACAGCCCGTTCAGCCTCCCACAGCGAGGGGAAGGGGTGGGGCCCTCATCGAGGGGTAAGTCATCTTCTCGATCTCATCTGCTTTTTACCTTCTCAACACAGGAGTGCTGACTACCATCCGACAACATTGAATACCCTCCTTCCTTCGCCTCGGTCGCCGTCTTCCACCCTGCGCCTCGTTACCGCCGGTCACCTCCCTTCTTCAATCTCCTTGGGCTTCGTCGCCATCTTTCTCCCTCCCTTGCTCGCCATCGTTCGTCTCCACTTCTCGCACCTCGTCACCGCTGTTCCCCACCTTTCCACCGTCACTTTACGTTCACTGCCCGAGAGCTCCTGTCCCCCTCCTTCATTTCCCGTCCTCATCCAAGCTGATGCTCACTCCAACCCCAAGTCTCCCAAGTATCTTCCATCTCTCGTGATGTACTCCCTCTTAGTAGCTCTGAATGACACAAATCGCAAGTATCTTTGAATATATTGAATGGGTCTTCTCTAAGTGAACGAGTGCAACATAAGGCCATACAAGCTGGGTGAACCAGGCTCAAGCATAGGTCCACTTGCCCTGCAAGTCTTCCACCACTTGTGCCTGCGCTCCGAAGCAATGGTCCGCAGATCACCACGAGCTAGCTGAGTCCAGCTGTGCCCTGCCTGTGACCTGGGAACGAGATTGGATGAGGCGATGACAGGTTGCTGTGTGGATGGAGTCTGTCATATCCAAGGTGGGCGTCAGACAGTCCCGCTCACAGCCGCACTCGGGAACACGTTCATGGTGACCCAGTACGCTGGTCCCAACTCCCATCCAGCCATACGTGCTCAACGCTCAACGCTGGGCTCGTCCCAGTAAGGCCTGTCGAGTACTGCCATCGCTGCCTCAGACGCACACTCCTACGTTCTTCCTGCACTTCCCGCTAATGCAACCGCCCTGTATGGTTGTAAGGGTGATGGAGAAAGTGTCAGTCCGTCGGTCACTCGCGCGCAGGCCATCTCACACATCCTGATCGCTCACGTTCTGGTAGCATCTGCTTCTTGACGCTGTGACGAACGGAAAGTCACGATGGTAGGAGTCAGAATTCGTATCGCTGTGTGCACCGCCGGAGATGCGCGAGTCTACTCACGCTTCTTGACCTCGCACAACCCCACCGACGAACGCTTGACACCATCAGCCAGAAGGCGTTTACGGCAGTACCCAGATCTGCACTGCACATTCTTGGTGCATGTCGAGGGCTTGGGCGTGCTCGTCGGCTTCGTGGACGTCGGACCGCCTTTCTTCGTTGTCGTCGTAGATGTTGTGCTCGTCAGGGAGGCAGGCTTTGACGTCGTTCCCGTGACTGAACCTAAAGTTAAAGCACGCTTGGCTGGTCAGCCTCGTCGACGTCCCAAGCTCGGACTGGCTGAATGATTGAGAAGACTCACCCTGATCCTGAGGAATGCAGCACATGGAAATGCGAGAGAAGAGCGAAGATACAGGGCATTTGGCCTTGTCTTCAAGGCACTGACCCGACAAGCATTCCGACCCGTCCGAATTGACGCAAGCGACTCCGTCCGGAAGACGACCGCACTTGCCGTTGATGCAAGAGCCGCCGCGACAATCCGAGTCGACGAAGCAGACCTCTTGATATGTCAGGCCGCAGTAGCACTCGAGCATGTACCGGAGATGCACTGATCGCGGAGACTGCAAGCCATACATTTGCCACCCGGCATCGATTATCGGAACAGGAGCCTATGGCGCAGTCCCAGTTGGATGTGCATGCGGCGCCGAGGTAACTGATGTCGCAGACGTAGTTCTCCCCTAGTGTGTCGATCACACAGCCAGAGCTGGCACATTCCAACGGATCAGTGCAGAATTGTCCACTACCCCTCCAGCGCATAGCACTGTCCAGAGACGCACTGATTCGATGCGCACTTGGTAGAGTCGTCGCAGAAACTTCCTTCGCCGAGGAAGAGGCATTCTCCGGATTGACACGTTCCTTGGAGACAGTCCTGGTCCAGGTAGCATTTCCGTGCAGGGGAGCGGTGGCGCAGAACGAGTTGAGGCAGGATTTGCTGATACAGTCGGTTGCGACTAGGCAGGCTTCACCGGCAGGGAGTGGTGTGATGATGCGAGGGGAAAGTGCCGGAGCTCGTTCGAGCACATTGTATTGGATGCCGTACACGAGGGACACGCCCAACTGGAGGATGAGCAGTAGCGAGGAACGCATGGTCAGACTGGCTCTGAGGCTGGCCACAGCAAACTGCTTGGGAAGGGAATCAGGAGGAGGGGGGACAGAAGGGTAGAAGGGAAAGAGGAAGGGAGGGCATTTATGCTAGAAGGTTAGCGGTCAGCACACACCTTCAGAAAGCATACAAAGGCGGGTGAAAGAGCAGCGATCAGCTATCCGCGATCCGCTGTTGTGTACCGAGGAAGCGTCGTCTGGAGCAGTATAATAGTCGAGACAGCATCTGCAGACGGAATCAATGCAGGTCCCCTCTGCACGCCAAGGCGAAGGAACAGCCGCCATGGTCGCGACGTCGTGGTGGTCGATGGTACTCGTAGACCCTGCCAGGTCCGACCGCGAAAGGTCCCGTGCGAAGGTCGAAGGTCAAGGAACTAGAAACACCCCTCACCTTGGGACCGAGGCTGCGGCTACTTCGAGGGTTGTTGAGGCAGAGTGTGGGGACAGATACCCCAAGTCGCGGAGAAGTACTCGTGGATTGTGAGAGCGTGTGTATTCGGAGGATGGGGGTTCGCGAGCATGGGTTCCCTCAAGAAGCAAGGAAAGGGTACAGGAAGTTTTCCTCCCCAGGGCCTCGGATCGAACCCAGCCACGGCCACCACCGTCGAGAAGTTCAGGCTGCTCTTTGCCCTTCCCTTGCCACTTTGCCAGACGCTGAAGCTGAACTGACTGCGAAGGTGTCCGCATGAGGAAGGTGATGGCATGATCGCATGTGGATGATCACTCTCCCACCCCCACTCACACACACAGCTTCACCCGCGCGCCCGCATCGACGAGATCAACCAACTTGGCTATCGTCGTCTCCAGCATCTCCAGCAAACATGAGCGCGGCAACATCAGGAAGCATCGCAAGCGCCGCATTCGGTTTCGCCGGGTTATCATCATCATCTTCTTCCTCCGCAGGCCTCGGAACAACACCTCCATCTGCAGGATTTCCACCGCAGCCGTCTGCTAGTTCAATACCATCAGGAGCGGGAGCAGGGCCATCGTTTTCTGCTGCTTTTCATCCGCCAAGTGGGTCGGTATCGGGTCCTTCTTCTTCGGCTCCAACGGCGCCACCGTCAGTTCGCTCAGCGGCGGGCTCGCCTAGACCAAAGTGAGTGATCAGGTGCCAGGTCGTGTTTGGGCCGTGTTCCCCCTGTGACTAACGACTGTCTCTCCCAAACCGCGGTACAGATTCGAAACAGAGACGCTCTCCACCTATCTTCGCACCCATCTATCCACGCGCCTCCAAGGCGTCTCCTGGAATCGGGACAAGGAGAAGACACGATCACTCACCTCGGAACTGGCTCAGAGTGCCAAAGCGAAGATGTTGGAGATCGCACCGCGTGGATTCAAGTTTGTCGTCAACGTGCAACTGGTGGAAAATTTGGGTCAGGGCGGTCGAGGTGAGTTCAATGGTTCTGTCTCCTCTTCCTCGTCTTTTTGAGGAGGTCAGGGGGGGAGCCGGTAGCTTCTCTTTGTTAATGGCGACCTTGGCTGATTTATTTCTGGTATTACATTGGTGACGGGGATGTGCGCGTGCTTTCTGGGACGCAGGGGACCTGGCTTGTCATTGGGAAGAGTCGGACCAGGTCGTTCAAGAGCTTTTCAGCAACGTGAGTGGTCCCCTTTCGCAGATTTTATCTTGCCCGCATTTATTCAAATGCAAGTGCAAATGCTCATTGTCTGGCTTGCCTCTCTCTGCTTCTCCCTCCCTGCTCGGCGCGCGTCTGCTTGAGCAGGATAGAATACTATGCACCGTCACATGTTTTGCCATTCGGGCGTTCTGAATGGACTCTACTCAGTCCCGTACCAGAGCTTTGCAGCAATCGAGATACCCTCCCTCATACGCCTCCAACAAAGAAGGCAAGCAAAACCAGCCAAAGCTTGTGATATTGATTCATGCGTGCTATTGCCCGAGGAAGTGGAATTAAAGACAGGGAAAAGTGCAGGATGGATCTGGAATCACTTCTTTCCTTTGCCCTTCTTGCTCTGAGGCTCGCTGCCCGCCCTCGCCTGGCGTCCACCGACACTCATCCAGTCGAGGTCGTCCATGCCAAAGCTGGCGGCGCGCCTGCTTGAAGCGGACGGAGCAGGAGTAGGCGCAGGTGTGGGAGTAGATGGGGAAGCACGAGCACTACCAGCCTTCTGTGGCGCTTGGGAAGCTGCAGCAGGTGCCTCCGCAGGAGGGGCAGAAGCACCACTTGACTCGGTGTCGAACCTTCTCCTGAATCTGCCGAGTCGTCCACCAACATCCTCATTCTCTCCATCGCCGTCTCCACCACCACCGGGCCGACGATCGGCAAGGGATGGGTTCCAGAGAGGGTGGTTGGTGGGGTCACGCGTCAACCGAGTTGTATGCCTGGGTGAGGTCGTCTGGAGCAAGATCGAAGAGCCATCGGCGAGGATGGTGAGAGAAGGAAATGTTGGAATAGGCCGTGGCGTAGGTCGGGCGCTGCCTGATGAGGCAGAGGAGGGAGCCCGGAGCAAGGAAAGGGTGCTGAATGCTGCTGCTGCTGAGGTGGTTGCGGTCCTGCTGCTTGACGCCGCTGCGCTACTGCCGCCGCATGTGGGACGCTTTGATGACTTCAAATCGGCAATCTGCTTGTTCCTGTTTTGCCTGATGGTCTCGTTCGATCCGAGCTCAGTGTCGGGACGGAAGCGAAGGGCTTGCGAAAGGGAAGGAAAGTAGTCGTCAGCTTTTGAAGTGTATGCACATGACGAGAGCCCAAGTGAAGCATGTAGTCGAAACATACCATATGCGCCTGACTCTTCTCTCCATTTCCCCTGCACCACATTCTTCCTGAGAGTCTCCTCTACCTCCTCCGCATGCTTGACATGCTCCTGGTACTTGGCCGGGTCCGCGTCAGCCGAGCGAAACCGTGTTGCCGCGAATTTACGCCAGGCTTCGTGGGTAGCGTGGTCCTCAGCGAAAGCGACCTCGGAAGCACGGAGGATGCGACGGTAGAGGTGCACGAGGTGAGTGCGCTGCGCGGGTGAGAGGGACGATGCTGCTGCTGCTACGGACGACATCTTTGCTGATGGTTGCGGGTGGTGTCGATGGGATGCATGGAAGCGGACCCCAAGAAGAAAGTGAACCTCGAAGCTGAGACTCTGGGAATGTAAGACTCTGAGTCACAGCGGCGTCTTTCCCACTGACAAACAGACCCCGTCCTTCGGCACCGCCTCGCCCCAGGGTCTCATCCCACTTGACCTGACTCCCAACCTCGAATCATCACTGGGGGGCTCCTGCAAGACCATCACCACCACCACCACCGCCAGTCAGCAGTCGCACTCACTACAAGTCAGAGGAGCAAGTCGCCGTCAGGGACGCATCAAACTCAGCGGAGGGTACTCGCGAAACCAGTCACCGCGATCTTGTGGAATAGCAACACCACCTCTCGTTCCGTCTTAGCTGCATACAATCATGAGTCGACCTGGACAACGCGGCAGCTCAATGTAAGCACTCGGTCTGTGGAGTGAATGGGAATGTGGGAAACTGTGCTGACACTCTGCTGCTCGTTCACCACATTTTTAGGCGTCGCAAGATCCGAATTCTCGTTGTCGCTGCCGATGGACTGTCCAAGGTACGTGTTTCCCACATCCTCAAGCACTTATCAACATAAGCACCTTCAGCTCACTTGCATTTCTCTTTCTACGCAGCGCGACGTCTTCCGCTTGCCAGATCCTTTCGCCATCGTCACAGTCGATGGAGAACAGACGCAGTGCACATCGTGAGTGACCTACCACCAGGCATGCATACATGCACTCCTTGATGTCACTGACCCACCAAAATCCCTATTTGTCTTGCAGTGTCATCAAGAAGACACTGAGCCCATACTGGAGCGACGCCTTTGATGTGTACGTGGGCGCTTCTCAGATGTCACACAGCGACCCAAGGCGCATACACTGATTTGCTTTCCGAATTCTTCAGTGATGTCACCGACGCTTCCGTTCTCGCGGTACAAGTCTTTGACCAGAAGAAGTTCAAGAAGAAGGACCAGGGCTTCCTCGGTGTCATCAACATTCGAGTTGCCGACGAGATCGATTTGGAGCTTGGTGGAAAGAGTGAGTGGGATTTACTGGGTTTCCAAACCCGGCATTCCAAACTTCTTTTTCAACGCACTGACCCTCTCTGCCGGTCTTCTTCAACAGAGCTGATCACTCGCGAACTCAAACGGTCCAACGACAATCTCGTCGTACACGGAAAGATCATCATCGAGCTGAACACAGACACATCTACGCCCATTCAGAACTCATCCTCAGCAGGTGCCACTCCTGGTCTTCTGGCCGCGGCGAGTGCTTCCTCCACATCACTGGCTTCGGCCACCCCCAGCGCTGGACCAACCGGTTCCGCACCATCACCACAGGAGGGTGACGCCAGTGCAGGCCGCTTCCCGCAACCACAAACCGGAAGTCCTGCTGCTGCCGCACACCCTGCCGTCGCCAACCTGCAGCGAGGGCAGTCGGCGTCCAGCTCTGCTGATTTGAGCGTGAACTCGTCAGCCGTACCATCACCAGCACCTCCGACTGTTGGTCCTGCGGGGCAACCATTAGTGCAGGCGGGTCCTGCCAACCCCGCTGCCCCTGCCGGCACTCTGCCCACTACCAACCCAGCGGCCGCAGTGGCGGGCGCAAGTGCAGCAGGCAATGCGTGGAACGCCTCCAATTCTAACCAGTCAGGCCAGCTTGATGCCCATACGGACGAGTTCGGTCCGCTCCCACGCGGTTGGGAACGTCGGATCGATCAACTCGGCCGAACCTATTTCGTCGATCACAACACTCGCTCCACAACGTGGAACCGACCTTCCAACAATGCCAATGCTAACAACGCCGCACTTGCCAGCACTGCAGCCGCTGATCGCGCACGACACAACAACCGAGCATTGGCTGATGAGGTGCTTGGCGTAGACGATGCTTCGGCGAGGCCACCAGCTAGCACCGTCAGCGCCGCTCGGCCACCTGTGTCGCTCATGTCGAGCGAAACTACACAGGGTGGCGGTCCACTGCCTGCTGGCTGGGAACAGCGTAACACACCCGAGGGCCGACCGTACTTCGTCGATCACAACACCAGAACCACAACCTGGGTCGACCCTCGTCGGCAACAGATCCTGCGGGTTATGGGGCCGAATGGTCAAAACTTGACTGTACAACCCCAGAGTGTCAGCCAACTGGGACCTCTTCCATCCGGGTGGGAGATGCGTCTGACGGCTACGGCACGAGTCTATTTTGTTGACCACAACACAAAGACGACAACATGGGACGATCCGCGACTGCCTTCGAGTCTGGATCAGAACGTACCGCAGTACAAGCGCGATTTCCGACGAAAGCTGATCTACTTCCGATCACAACCTGCACTTCGACCTATACCCGGTCAATGCCACATGAAGGTCCGGCGGTCGCATATATTCGAGGACTCTTACACTCAGATCATGATGCACGCGCCTAACGACCTGAAGAAGCGGTTGATGATCAAGTTCGAGGGCGAAGATGGACTCGACTATGGTGGACTGTCGCGTGAATTCTTCTACCTGCTCTCGCACGAGATGTTCAACCCTTTCTACTGCTTGTTCGAGTACTCGGCTCAGGACAACTACACGCTCCAGATCAACCCTCACTCGGGCATTAACCCCGAGCATCTCAACTACTTCAAGTTTATCGGTCGCGTTCTCGGACTGGCCATCTTCCACCGCCGTTTCTTGGATGCGTACTTCATCGTGTCCTTCTACAAGATGATCCTCAAGAAGAAGATCACACTTGCCGATCTTGAGGCTGTCGATGCCGAGTACCACCGCTCGCTGCAGTGGATGCTGGCCAACGACATCACGGACGCTGTGTATGAGACCTTCACTACCTCCGAAGATACCTTCGGTGAGCTTGTCACTGTGGACTTGAAGCCGGGTGGAGCGGACATCGACGTCACGAACGACAACAAGAAGGAGTACGTCGAGCTCATGACGGAGTGGAGGATCAGCAAGCGGGTGGAGGAACAATTCAAGGCCTTCATGGGCGGCTTCACAGAGTTGATCCCTCAAGACCTGATCAACGTCTTTGATGAGCGCGAGCTTGAGCTTCTTATTGGTGGTATGAGCGAGATTGACGTGGACGACTGGAAGCGATTCACCGATTACCGCGGCTTCACCGAGCAGGACGAGGTCGTGCAGTGGTTCTGGGCGGCGGTCCGTGCCTGGCCTCCGGAGCGCAAGTCTCGTCTTCTGCAATTTGCTACGGGAACGAGTCGTATCCCCGTCAACGGGTTCAAGGACCTCCAAGGCTCTGACGGTCCACGTCGGTTCACGATCGAGAAGGCTGGCGAGATCACGAGTTTGCCCAAATCGCATACTTGCTTCAACCGGATCGATCTGCCGCCGTACTCGAATAAGGAGGACCTTGAGCGCAAGTTGATCATTGCTGTCGAGGAGACTATGGGCTTTGGAGTCGAGTAGGGACACTTTTTTTCTTCTTCTTCTTCTCCATTGCCCTATCTCTCCTTGGACTGCTCGTTGTCGTCGAAGGCTGATCTGCCTCCCAGCATTGAGCTCTACGCTGCGGTGATCCCTCCTCTTTCCCCAGCCCGTTCTCCCCTACGGCAGTACTCGTTCCGCTTTCGACTCATTCGATTCGTACAAGCGAGCCCAGACTGCTGATCGTCGCAACGCCTCCGAAGGTTCTCTCATCCGGCTCTCTTCCTGTATCACGCTCTCCCTTCTTCACCTTCGATACTCCTTCTAGCTTCAGGCCTGCTCGGATTGCCCCAAAACTTCAGATCCGACATCTAAGGCCTCGCCCCACGCTTCGACTTTCCTCTTTGCGATCAGCATCCGACGACACACTTCTTTACTTCTCCTCGTTCTTTCTTTTTGGATCCCTCGACATGCCTTCATCCTCCTGTTGTCTCAATCTGTCTCTTCTCGTTTTCCTTTCCGAGTCCGACCGCCTTTTCTTCGTGATTCCCCAACTACTACGGCCTTATCCTCTCCTTCAATCTCAAAGATTCTACATTCTCTGGCTACATTTCTTTTGACATGCTCACAGCTGATGTCCACCTCGCAGGCCGTAGTCTACGAGTACAGCGCTCAAACTGTTCAAATGATTCGGCAAGTTGCAATGGCCTGACTGGCACGGTGTGAGATTGAGATGTTGTTACTGATACAGATGGTTTGCAGATCGGTTGCTTAGCTATTGACTCGGCAAATTGAAGGCGAGGATCATTGGGAGGCTGAGGTCTGATGGCATGATGTTGGCCCTCCAAGAACGGTAGTTTTGCCTCCCGAGGGACCGAGACCCAATTCTGGAGGCCATGCTCGATCGATGGCCTTCATCAGCGTCTAGTCTCTTCGTCCGGGACCGTGATTGGCCTCTTCCAACACTTCCCGCCGACTACTGAGGGTCAAGACCGAGTCCTACCCCTCCTCCTCCCAGGTCCCGCTGACGTCGATCCTCATCGCCCCACCCAGCCTGGTCCTCATCCTCACCAATCCCAAACTCAAGATCCATCGCAAACTCGTCATCCTCGTCGTCATCATCGTCGGCGTCGAGGGGCTGATAGAGTCTCTCGAGCTCTCTTCGAGCTCGATATCTTCGTTCGGCGTGGTAGGAGAGGAAAAGACCTAATGCTGAGCCGAACATGTTAGCGAGGATATCGCCCCATTGGAATGTCTTGTACTGCGAAGGGGGAAAGGGGAGGTTCTGAAGTGAGTGACGCCAGAGGAGAAAGGTGTGTGAATAAGCGCAAGCAGAGAGAAAAAGAGGTGCGTACCGGAAGGAGAGCCTGGACGAATTCGCTTCCGATGGATCCGATGAGAAAGCAGGTCACGCCAGAGAGGAGAAGTGGGAAGTGCCTCCAGAACCAGATCCGTCGCGCCGACTGAAGGGGGAAGGAACATAGGGCCTTCAAGGATCAGCATGCGGTTTCTTCACTGTGGAAAGCACCGCCAGGCTTCGCGGCAATCCACACTCACCTCGTCGACGTCCCACATGCCATAAAAGAGCATCGTGGCGAAGAAGAAGCCGAAGAAATGGAGCACTTTGTCATTCAAGAAGACATATTCTTGCGCATGAGGGTGGAACCTTCAGGAGGCAAAAGGAGGGTTCAGCCATCACTCCACAGAGCTGAGCAAATGCGCTTCCAAAGGGGCTCAAGAAGTTCCTTGTAACTCACCCTAACAACCCTAACAGAGTCAAGTCCAGCACATTGAGCAAGACGAAGGCAAGTCGAATCCGAACCGGTAAAGCTCCCGCCTCCCCGCTTGTCTCAAACCTGCTACTGCTTCGACCCGCACCTCGTCCCGAGAAAGATGAAGAAGCAGATACGGCGGGAGGAGGCTTGTAGAAGGGGAATCGGAGAGGCACGCTGCGGAGGAGGATCCGTTGAAGTCTTGACTTTGGCGCATCGAGCGTCTCGCGCTGACGGGAGCTGGAGCCGCTTTGAGCTTGACCTTGATCTCGAGCTCCTCCTCCCCGAGCGCCGACCCTTGCGCTGCCGGTACCGCTACCAAAGTGTGCCATGCTCTTCTGCTAAGGTGGAGTGTATGCGCATTGAGGTGCAACCCCCGGAGATCGAAGTCAGCTTGAGCTCGAGCTTGAGGAGGGCGAGCTTGGACCTTCTCCAATCTCCACGTGGATGAACCTCGACTCAAGCCTTCTCATTGATTTCTTCTAGACTGGAGGCGACAGGGAGAGTGCCAGCCGTCAGCGTCGTCGGTAGACAGGCTGCCATGGCGCAGACTCGAGCGACCTGGACATGATTATCGGTTGGTGGAATCGAGGACCGGGACATGTTGGTCGGTTACCACGGCCTTCGAAATCCATCTGGATGATGGCATCAGCGACACAACCTGAGTCCTGACCTCAATATAGCTTTGCAATGTTGTCGAGGTCTGATTTGACACGAGAAGAGAGAGAGATGCAAGAGAGAGAAACACAGGACAAACAAGAGGAAAGGGGGGGAAAAGTGGGTCATGGAGTGGGTGGACGGGAGGGGGGTCGTATGAAGGTTGGCATGGTTGTGCGGCAGGTCCTATCCCGTCCGGTGGTCGAACAGAACCGCTTATCTGTCTGTCCCATCGGGATGATGCGTTATGCCGTGTGTGCGATTGTTGTGTGTGGTCGTACATGTGTTGATGTTCCCGCCCGCATCGAAAGAGAATCCTGTGGATGAAGTCGGTCGAGGAAGAGTCTTCCCTTCCCATTGTCCACACTCCCCCATCCAGATCCCTTCGATCGAGCGCCGCCGCTCCGATTCCTCCCCCTGCCCTAATTCTCCGTTGACCTTGTCCAGTGTTACAAGGTCTCGCTGTATGCATCCATCCCACCCGCAACGCAGCATATATCCCTCCGCCATACAGATATCCTCTAGGGTGAACGGTGTGAAACCGCTTATACAGTCGCGAGCGGTGCGGGCTCGACGAACTCGGATGACTTGACCTTAGCACCAGTGTCCTCCGCGCCTACGTTGGCCGCACCACCGTGCAGCTCAAGCAGCTTAGCCAAGTCCGCCTTGGGGCTCTTGATGACCTTGACCTTGCGCACGTAGACATCCTTGAGAGGGTAGATACCCTGGCAAGCCTTCTCGATCTCCCGGCCCATAGCCTCAGGGATCAGCTTGGCGACGAGCTCCTTGAGATCGCACGAGGTGGATTCCCGTTGCACAATCTCGAAGATCTTTTGCCGGATGGCGCGGATCTGGGCACTCTGGGCGTAGGTGGTCTTGCGGACCTGGTTGGGGCGTCGGCGGGTGAAGGCAATGACGAAGAGTCGGAGAACGTAGCCGTCGGTGGTCTTGACGTCGGTGAAGGCCTCGATGAGAGACTGCCACTTCCGTGCGAGGGAACGGAGCTTGTCAGAGGTGAAGTCCATGCCGGCGAAGTTGGTCAGGCATGTTCGGCCCTGGATGTGGTCGATGCGGAGGGAGAACTTGCGGAAAGCTTGCTCGTCGTCCTTGTTCAGGTCGGCGAGGGAGAGCTCGAGCTTGCGGCCCTGGAGAGCATCGTTGGCGTTCTCTGTTGTTCCAAATGGAGAGAACACGGTCAGCGCTGCGCCTCTCGAGCCATAGGTCGCGCAGGATCACAGCATGTACTCACTCAGACCCTGAGAGCGGTTGACGAGGGTCTTTCCGACGTTCCGCTGCTCGAAAAAGATAGGTGCCTTGATGTTGTACCAGTCCTTACGGGTGAAAGGGTCGACGGCGCGCTTCTTGCCGCCCTTTCCCTTGCCGAGCTTCTTGTTCTTACCGATAGCCATGATGTGCTGGTGCTGTGTGTGAGAGAGAGGAAGAGTCGGATCTTGAGGTCGGTGAGGGGGCGGATGAGCTTGAGGTTCGCGATCGATGGCAAAGGTGTTTGGGGATTTCCAAGCTGTGAGAAGAAATTCTGAAAATGTGGAGGTCACTCTTTTCATCCGCACTTTCTCACGCTTCCCTTCACTCTTCCACGTGGGCAATCCCTCACGTGACTTCATCTCAGTCCACGTGGCGTTACCCAGTCTCACATCCTCAACACGGTGTCGCGAACTCAAGCACCTGAGCAACTCCAGAGCCTCGCTCATTTGAACTTTTGAACGCCGGAAGGCAGCTGTTGATCAAGCGAGAAATTTCACAGGATGACCCCCATTTTTATCTAAGTTGACAGAATGACCCTCACCTTATCTCTTCACAGGATGACCCCCTCCCAAAAAGCAGGGAAAACCTTTCTCTACTGATCCACACCATGACCACAGAACGAGGCGAGCACAGCTGACGTTTGGCACAAAGCTTTGCGCGCCTACAACAAAGCCAACAACGTTGAAGGTATTGAAATCGAATCATCCAAAGATGAGCAGTAGATGCTGAGAGAAGGGTCAATTCCAAGGCAAAATTCTCTCGGCCGAGAGGCGCTCTTTGTTCGCTTCGTTCTGCCCTTCTTTGCGCGACCATTGCTCGACGGTGCGTCTCTCGAATTGTCAATAAAAAGCGGGAGGAGCTTCAGCGTGGGTAGCCGCGCTGCCATAGGTAGTTTCGACGTGTTCGAGCCTCTGATCGCCGTGGCGGAGCTTTTACTGGACATCCGAAAGTGGTGGTTCCAATCGGGGGGTCATTCTGTACATGAGGGTCATTCTGTCAACTTAGATAAAAATGGGGGTCATCCTGTGAAATTTCTCTTGATCAAGCGCAAGTAGACGTAGTATGCTATAGTTGTAAATTGATATGTCTGCGTGATACAAGGTCCTGCGTTCCCTCGGGGGCGTTACGCGTATACGAATGAATGGCCAAGGAACCCAGGAGAGAGTTTAGAGAGAGAAAAACACACTGAGGAGTCCAGGGTGGGGGGGGGGGGGGGGGACTTCCTCCGTCCTGACCGAGCTGAGCTGGCGGTGTCGCCGCGAGTACAGCTCAGGCTCTCCCCTCCACGCTAGCAGCATTGGCCGTCTCGCGCTCCTTAGCCTTAGAGACGAGCAAATCCGCCTCCCGCGCACTCTCCTCCTTGCCCGCCGCGCGCAGCTGCTTCTCCTTCAGTCGCAGGATGTGCGCATTGATGTAGTACTCCGACAGGGCCGTCACGGGCAGGTGAGCCGCGCCGGCGATCTGGCCCAGGCAGCGCGAGGTGCCGCAGTGGCATTCGAAAGGCTGGTCCATGTTCCATTCGGAGGAAGGGTAGACTGCCAGAATGGAAGCTCATACAGTCAGTACGAGCAGTAACGCGCGCGCGTCGCGCGGAAGCAAGTTGGAAGAGCACATACAGAAGGTCATAGCTTCTCCTGAGCGGATGTCGCGCTCGGCGATGGCGACACGCGACTCTGGCGCACCAGAGACGACGAAGCGGACGGAGGGGTCACACGAGTGGTTGCAGTAGAACAGGCTGAACACACGAAAGAAAACGCGTCAGACCTCTCTCTCTCAGCTTTCAACGCAGTATCTACGCAAAAGCTCCAACCACTCACTCGCTGTTGATCTCGATGTGCTCTGACTCCGAGACCTGGACCGTGCTGAACCGAATGTCATCGGACGGGGTAGCGCTGTCAAAGGGCGCGATCACAGTGCCCTTAGGGAAGTCGCGCAGAGCAACGAGGTAAGACCGGTACGAGCCTGATTCGAAGTGGACCTCGAACAGGTCAGGGTGGGTCGGGGTGTAGTTCTTCGACGCGGCCGCTGGGTCTCCGTTGGCGAGGTGGGCTGAGTATGCGACGGGCATGGTGACTTTAGAATGGAAAAAAGGGTGAAGAAGAAGACCTAAGGAGGGAGAGCAGTGAAGTCGAAGGGTTAAGGAGAGAAGTGGGAACAGAGAAGGAAAGGGCAAGATATACGTGGAGAGATGGGGCTACGACTTTTATACGCCTTGTTGCGATGATGCGATGATGCTGTGTTGCACCCGACACCCGCCAGCAGCCCGCTTCCTTCCAAAGTCTCCACCGCCTCTTCGGCTTCCTGGCCTGCTGCTGCGTTCCCGGCTCAAACTGAGACTCTCGCTGCCAGCATGAACCGTATGTACCGCGGCCAATTTTGTTTTGCTGCTGAAAATCAAACGCTCAGATCAGATCGTCTCAGGATCTCAGACAGGGTGCACAGCCGGAGGGCAGTGTGCATGTCTGAGATTCCGGAGCTGCTGGGACATTCTGGACTTCCCGCAAGGCCCACACGGCCACACAACGACCCCAACCCACGATTCGCCATCTCGCCTCCCATCGACAGCCTGGTCACTCGCTCGCTGGATGCTCTCTCTCTCTCCCCGCAACCCGCCGTCGGTGTCGTGCGCTCCAATTTCCATTTCCCGCCTCAGCTCGAGAGATCAGGGCGGCCGCCCCGGCCGGCGTCTAAAAAAAACAGAGCTCATGCCCAGAAATCGGGAAAGGTTCCCCCACAGCGGATCACCCGAACGCGAAAGTGTGTTGCGTCGGCCGACAACGTGGCTGTCGCGTGTCCTCGGCTGCAGTGAGCACCGGGGCGAGAATAAACGCTGCATAGCAACAACGCGTCGCGTGGTGCGTGCGCGTTGTTGATGTGGGAAAAATTAGAAGCTCAGTTCCTTCCTCTTGTCTACCACATCGTTGATCGCTCGCCCCTGCTCGTCCTGCAGCTGAGGCACACACACTTCTTCTTTCTTTCGGCCCTTCCCTAGAATCCCACCCTGATGATAGTGTGTGTGTCTTTGTGTGTCCTTCAGTTGGTTGCTGGTCCCGCCCATAGAATCCATCCCCTCTAGGCGGTCTCATTGGGACCTCAGCTGACCAGACCCTAAGGGTCTCCTCACATACACGTGTATCAAATGATCCACGTTAAGCTAAGTACAATTGAGTAACGCGCGCAACAAACGCCGAGGATATGTATGTAGTGAGAGCAGAGAGTGCATGAATGTAGTTCACCGGCGGGGGTGCCTTTCGCCAGCGAATTATACAGGTCTCTTTGTTCGCCGTACGTGCTCCGTGCGCCTCACCAACAGGCAACAGCGCATGGGTCGTGGGTAGGTAGGCGCCAGGCCGTCGCTACTGTGAGGCAGCATCCATGTACGACCCCGCCTCCCCCTCCCCCTCCGTCGCAGTCTCCATCGTAGGCGACAAAACCGTCGGCGCAGCCAACACTTTACTCGCACCCACACTAAGCGCCTCCAATCCACGCGTAACCAACGTCGCCAAGCTCGGCACGTTGGATCCTATCACTGTACTACTACTGCTGCTCCCCACCCCACCAACACCACCTTTTTCACCCCCACCGGCGGGAGAGGAAGTGAAGACATTCATGCTGCCTTGCTTCGAACCTGCCCGCGAGCCCGCAGCTGACGTAGGTCCTGCAGAGCCTGAGCCAGATCCGACGACGGAGGTCGAGGCCGAACCGGAACTCATCGTCCTCGATTTCCCCGTTGATCCAGCCCTCTTGAACTTCTGTACCGCTCTCGCTATGGTGCTGTTTGAACATAAAAGTCCAGAAACAAAAAGAATGAATGTTCAGTCTTCATCACGGAGCAAAATGTAGCTTGAGGGAGTCTCCTCGCGAGCCGGGGGTGAAGAGAATGTCATGTACTCACAATACGCTCGTAATCTTGCAAATGGCACGCTCCAACTCCTCCTCCGTGATCTCATGCACAACCGTCGCCAGATTCTCCTCAACACTGACGAGCGGGTATGTCCCGTCCATCGTCACCCACGGATGCTCACGAGCTTCCGCAATGCCATACCGCGCCTTGTGATCTTTGCGCAGTAGACCTTGAAGGAGGTCGAGCAAGCCAGGAGAAAGGTTGGAGGGATAAACGGGTCTGCGAAAAGGGGGGAACAGCTACAGCATTGAGTGCCCTTTTTGGCAAACAGACTCGGACGAGGAACACAGAAGGTACTCACTCATCATTCTTGATCGCTTCGAACAGCTCGTAGATCTGGCCCTTCTCAAATGGCAATCTCCCAACCACCATACAGTACAAAGTTACACCTAGCGCCCAAATATCATCGGACATCGCGTGCAAATCGCCCGTACCAGCTGTGCAAGGCAGAGAAAATGTCCAATGGTTCAGCTTCGAGGGGCTTCTGATGTCAATTCTTGTTAACGCAAGAAAAAACACACCTGTGCAAAGCTCGGGACTCATGAAGGCTGGCGTACCCGCGCTCTTCGCAAGTTTCTCCTCGTTCGGCTTCAGGAAGATCTCCGATACACCAAAGTCGACAATTTTGCAGATCTGACGATCAGAGGTGAGCAGAATGTTGTCCGGTTTGATCTGGGAACGAGGGAGGGAGGGTGGTGCGTGAGCAGACAGTTAAAGAGTTCGAGAGATCAAATCGTCGAAGTGACGACCTTGCCCAAACTCACATCGCGATGAACGATCTCGTTTGAATGCAAGTACCTGAAGCGGCCGAGCAGATTCCAGATGGTCAGCGGGAAAATTCTCGTGTGAGGAGCTTAGAATACACTCACTCAATACCAAGCAAGATCTGTGCAAAGTACTCCCGCGCAGCATCTTCGTCCAGGGGCTCCGCCTGCTCGTGAATGTGCACTTCGATAATCGGACCGTCTCTGTCAATCCGACGATACAAAAAGACGTCAGCACGATCAGAAGAGATAGAAGAGCCCCATCGCCGAAGTTGACACTTACTGACAACTCTCGAACACCATGTACAGACTGTCCTGACTCGGGTCGTCGAGAACTTCGTACAGCTTGACGACATTAGGGTGGTTCAGCTTCTTCAAGATGGCAATCTCATGTCGGATCAGGAAGAGGGGATCTGTCTCCAAAGTCGAAACTCGTGCAGGAGCGGTCGGCGGCGGCACCGCCGCTGGCCCTGATCCTGAGCCTGGCGACGGCCCACCCGCAGCAACCTGCGCATGACTCTGCTGCAACTCCGCCGCGCTCTGCTGATCGACTGTAAACGGTGACCGCTGAGCGCCCGAAGAAGCAGGGTCCATCTTCAAAGCCTTGATCCCACGCGTCAGAGCTTCTATCCCCACAGCCTGTCCCTTTCCCGTTCCCGTTTCCGTCCCGGATGGGGATGCCGAGATGGGCGAGGAGAGGATCGGCATGGTCAATTCGGCTGTACTTGGTGAGGTGACGAGTTGGGGTGGGTTCTCCATTGTTGATGGGGACGAGGAGTGTGTAGGTACGGGTGCGGGCATAGTAGCAGGTGCAGGCGCAGGTACGACCGTAGGTGGTTGAGGCGGCGTATCTGCTCCCAAAACATCCGCCGCGTCCCTCTTGGCCAACGCAGCCAATGCACTCTCCGCCCTGCCCACTTCAGCAGACATAGAGCCCCACCCCGTCCCCTACCCCTCATTCTGGCCATCTTCCGCATATTCGCAGCTCGATAAGTCTTCCTCAACCTCGTCTTGCCGAATTCTTTGATGGCGAAGGTCGTCGATGGGTCATTGGTGAGTTCAGCCCAGTAGACGACTCCATAGGCTCCGCGGCCGATCTGCTCGAGCATGCGGTATTGGTTTATGGTGCGACTTCCGTCTGCGAGGTTTTCTGTGCGTGCATTGAGAGTTTCGCGATAGCCGAAGGGGAAGCTGGAACCTGTTGAGGAGGCGCGGGAGGGACTGGAGCTGAGTCCGGCGGCGCCTGTGTAGGTGCTTGCGCCTGTGCCGGCACCACTGTTGGAGGAGGATGAGCCAGGTATAGCCATAGCGCCTGAGGAGGAAGACGCGGAGAGACCGCGGCTGTGCTGTGCCTCTCGCTGTGAGCGAGCGTAGGCGTCATGTGCCTTTCGATCGTGAGCGGGTGAAGGTACGTGTGAGTGGACGCCGAGTGAGGAGCCGATGGAAGAGGTGGACATCGTTCGACCGTGTGAGGCCGAGCGGAAGTGCTGGCGCTGGGACTGAGATTGTTGCTGAGATGGTGAGGCTTGTAGATTGGAGGTTTGAGACGAGGATTGGGAGATGGGGTATGAGGCCGTGTGGGATGGGCTCGGGGTCATCATCATCGTCGTCGTCGCTGTCTTTTGAGGGTCTGCGACTGTGTTCGTGCTGGTGGTGCCTGTGCGGGAGAGGGATGAAGAGGACGCGGTGCCGGGTGAATCTGCTGTTGTGTCTAAGCTGGCCTGTCTTGAGGAGCGAGGGGAGGATGCGAAGGTGCTGTAGGTATCTACGCGTTGTGGCTGATGCGGGTTCGTGGTGGAGCATTGGGTCCCCTTCTGATTGGGAGTGGTTTGGACCTGCCGAGGGGAGTGTCTGGTGCGTTTGTGAAGAGAGATTCTTGCTGATTGTCCTGAGCATCGTCGTCGTCAGGAGAAGTGCTGAGGATGAAGTTGTTGTTGTTGTTGGAGGACTGTGCTGACTCGATTGCGATGGGCGATGATGCAGCTTCGTCCGGCGATGCTGAGAGTGTGTATGCGTTGGGATCAGTCATCTTCTTCTTTGCTGTCGTTGCTGTCGATGTTGTTGTCGCTGTCAAGATTCAGGTGAGCGAGTGAGCGAGGTAAAAAGTGATCGAAGTGAAGCCACGTGCGCAGCTGACGGAGATAAGAATGACCAGATAAGACGGAGATAAGCAACTTCTAATCGCCGAACGAAGGTCCCACTTTCTCAAATTTCCAAGTCATCCATCTCTGCGACTTCCATCTTCCACCTCCAACGCAACGATAGCAGCAATGAGTGCAACGCCAGTCACGCCGCAGACAGAACCAAACCTCTTCCGCCGTCTGTCCCGTGTGTCAAATGTCATCCTCGTTCTCTCCGGAAAAGGCGGCGTAGGCAAGTCATCCGTCACCACACAACTCGCCCTCAGTCTCGCCTCAACACCTCTGCCCGGATCCTCCCGACTGCCCAACGTAGGCGTCCTCGATGTCGATCTCACAGGACCAAGTATCCCACGCATGCTCGGTCTCGATGACCATTCCGTAAAACAGAGCACAGACGGCTGGGTTCCTGTCTACCTCGACCCGGCCAACTTTGCCAATGCTGCGGCCGCTGCCACAGCTTCAGGAACAGCAGCACACACTCAGCAAATACAACAGCCCAATCTCGGCGTCATGTCTGTTGGATTCCTTCTGCGCAGCAAAAATGACTCGGTCGTGTGGCGAGGGCCCAAGAAGAATGCCATGATTCGACAGTTCCTCGGGGATGTCCGGTGGGCGATCTTGATTATTTGATCGTTGACACCCCGCCAGGTGAGTTTATGCCCTTCTTCCTTCTGCGAACGATCTTACTGAAGCTTACTTGAATTGCACCCCCCACAGGCACCTCCGACGAACACATCTCCCTCATGACCTACCTTGCCCCCTTCAACCCCACCGCCGTCCTCGTAACCACCCCACAAGCCCTCTCCCTCACCGACAACCTCCGATCCCTCTCCTTCTGCCGCACCGCCTCGCTACCCCTTCTCGGCATTATCGAGAACATGAGCGGATACGTTTGTCCTCACTGCACGGAATGCACCAATGTCTGGGGACGGGGAGGAGGGGAGGCACTCGCCAATCGGGAGGGGATTTCCTTCTTGGGTCGGATCCCAATTGATCCTGGCTTGGTTCGAGTTTTGGACGATGCGAGGGGAGAGGCTAAGGCTGCTTCTTCTTCCCCCTCAGCGCAGCCGGACGAGGAGGGAAACGATGCTGTTGTGCCTCAGCTGACAAGGACACTTCTGGCGCGATATACCGACAGTCAGACATTCCCCATCTTCAAGGCAGTGGTAGTCAACATCATGACTGAGCTGCAGAAGCGGAACGATGCCAGGATGTCCTCGACCGAACAGTCTGTACCTCTCACTGCTGCTGCGTCATGAGCAATATATATAGAAGTGTATCATCAGCATTCATCGTCGTTCCTTGTGTGGTGAATTGGAGAGCTGTCAGATGTCAGCTATCTGAGTCATCGATCAGCACGACGTCCACTCCCCCCGACCATACCCGCCACCGTCTCTACACAGCTCATAGAACAGGGAGTCATGGCCGCAAACGAAGGCAGCGCCACCGCGCCATCGTCCACAGAATGCGCAGAGCTCCAAGCAGACGAACTCACAGCGCTCGCCTCAATCCTGCCCGAGACTCAATTCCAACAACTCAGCCAAGGTCGAGTCCAACTCAAGATTCCCATCAGCTTCGACCGACCCCGGAAAGTCAGGATCATCAGTGCGCCTCGTCAGCAGCATGGGCTGAGAGCGACGGCTGCCGCATTTGCGGTGTCGGGCGATGCGCGGCGTGAAGAAATGGGCCAGAGCTCGACACAGGCTCAAGGAGGAGAAGTAGTAGGTCGACCTCTACCAACAGCCGGGCCAAGCTCGAACAAACATCAAACTCTCGAACTTCAGCACTTGCCACCTCTCACCCTTACCCTCTCCCTCCCACCGACCTACCCACTCGCCGCGCCACCCACCATCGACACCCTCGAAGCTCCCTGGCTCCTCTCCTCCCCAACTTCAACTCTTAACCAAACCAGCTCGAGATGGACTCGGAAAAGGCTGATGGAGATGTGGCAGGAGAATCAAGCTGAGATTCTTTGGCTGTGGGCTGATTGGATTGGGGAAGGTCTGTGGGAGGAGATCAGCAGTGGTGGGCGTCCTGGGGAGTTGGGAGAGAGTAGTTGGTGGCCTCCTTGGGTCAGCGCGTCGGATACGGAAGGCGAGGACTGCATTCATCTCTTTGAAGGTACGTCTTTTTGAATTGTCTCAGCTCTTCATCGCTACATTGCAACTGAAGACTGCTATACCTTTCTCAGACTCTTCCCCGTCCTCATCGACCCCGCCTCTCTCTGACGTCCTACGCGCATACAACAGCTCGGCGGAGACCTCCGCCTTCGAACATTCGACCTTCTACTGCTCCATCTGTCTCGAGGATCGCAAAGGAAGAAGCTGTACCCGCTTACTCGGCTGCGGACACGTCTTCTGCTCGGAATGTCTGACCGACTACGTCCGGGTGGGTATCAACGAAGGTCTCACGGAGATCAGCTGTCCCGATCCTGAATGCACCAAGAATCACAATGCTGGAGCTTCAGCGGAAGAAGAGAGGGAGGAGGACAGCAAGAAGGGAATGATTCTGGATTCAGAGTTACTTTTGCTTGTCGGACAGGAGCTCTTTGGTCGGTTTGCGGCGATGAGGAAGAAGACGATTGCAGAGGCGGATCCTACGGCGGCGTATTGTCCCGTGGTGGGCTGTGGAGGGGTGGTCTTGGGTAGGAAGGAGGATGAGGGGACGTCCTTCGAAGCGTTGAGAGAATGTGAGCAGTGCGGGTTTGCGTTCTGTCGATGGTGTGCGAAAGCATGGTGAGTTTTTCCCCCTCTGTCCCTCTGGCTCCATCACCGTCCTACACAAAGCCGAGCTGAACATGGCGTATTTTCTCGTTGCACGCCCTCCGCAGGCACGGAAAGACCCAATGCGAACTCTCGGCCGTCTCCAAACTCGCCTCAGCCTGGCTCGCAGCCTCTCCCGACTCCGAAGAACGAACGATCCTAATCCGCAAATACGGTCTGGCCAACCTTCTCCGCCTGGTACGCGACTATCAAGAAGAACGTGCCAACCGAGCCTGGCTGTCCTCACACACTACCCGATGTCCACATTGCGGATGTAGTGTGGAGAAGAGTCAGGGGTGTAATCATCTCACGTGTGTGCGGTGTGGGATGCATTTCTGCTTCTTGTGCGGACAGAGGTTGAACCCTGCGAAACCGTATGCTCACTTCAATACGGTTTCGAGTAAGTGTTATCAGCGGTTGTTTGAGGGGTTGATCAGAGAGCCGGGGGAGGGTGGGGTGGGTTTGGAGGAGGAAGGGGGAGGGGGAGGTCCGGTTGCGGGTGGGGAGGGAGATGGGGAAGGGGATGTGTGGGTTGGTCCCGAGGACGTGGATATCCCTTGGGCGGCGCTGTTTACGCAGTAACACGGAACCACCCCCAGCGAGAACCGCTCTGTATACGAACCACACTACCAGCGCACTCAGCCCCGGTCTTCATCGAATGCATCTCATTTCCGGCAAGGCGACGATCTCATACATATCGTCTCATGTCGAGCGATGGTGTCCGAGATGAGGTCAATTTGTATCGGCCGAGAGATGAGATGGAGGTCTGTGCGAGGTTGCGTTGGAGATGATCATGATCATTCGGTGGGGTACGACGTGGAAGAAAGCGGTGGAAGCGAAGTTGTGAATTGGAATGCCACGCTGGAAGGTTCGAAGCCTTCGCACTCATAAGAGCAGGTCTTCCCCGCTGATCTTCCTTCCCACCTTCCACCACCCCCACCCCTGCATCCTTGCACTCTTTCTCTTCTTCTTCTTCTCCCTCTCTCTCTCTCTCTTGAAGACACCCAGGGAAGAACACACACGCATACTAACACAACCATGTCACACACAACGCGTGCGGCCGCAGCCGTCGCACCACGCCGGCAACGGAAGTCATCCCCATTCTTCCGGCCAACATTCCTCACCCTCTTCCTCGCCTTCCTCGCCCTCGTCACCGTCTGCGCAGTCGTCTCACCAGCCTCGGCATCAGAGCAATCTGAGGAGAAGCGCAAGTACGGCACTGTCATCGGTATCGATTTGGGAACAACATACTCCTGTGTCGGTGTTCAACGGGAAGGTCGTGTTGAGATTATCACCAACGACCAGGGTAACCGTATAACTCCATCTTATGTCGCCTTCACTGAGGAGGACGAGCGATTGGTCGGAGACGCCGCTAAGAACCAGGCTGCACAGAACCCCGAGAACACAATGTGAGTGGCACCCCATTGACGACGCGTCTCTTCTCACTTGGATTATGTGCAGATTGCTGACTTCTGACCTCTTCGTACTCACAGATTCGACGCCAAGCGTCTGATCGGTCGCAAGTGGGGCGACGCAGACGTAAAGCGTGACCAGAAGCACTTCCCCTTCAAGCTCGTCGAGAAGGCCGGTAAGCCCGCTATCCAGGTCAAGGTCCGCTCCAAGGACCGTGTCTTCACTCCTGAGGAAATCTCTGCCATGGTTCTCGGCAAGATGAAGGAGACTGCTGAGGCTTACCTCGGCCACGCCGTCACTCACGCTGTTGTCACCGTCCCCGCTTACTTGTGAGTTTCTACCATCACCTCCAACTTTGCATTTTTGACGCGACGTTTCATACTCACATTATAATATTCCATCCTACGCAGCAACGACGCTCAACGTCAGGCCACTAAGGATGCCGGTACCATCGCCGGTCTCACCGTTCTCCGTATCGTCAACGAGCCCACCGCTGCCGCCATCGCCTACGGTCTTGACAAGAAGGGTGGCGAGTCTCAAATTATCGTCTACGACTTGGGAGGAGGCACGTTCGATGTGTCCCTTCTCTCCATCGAGGACGGCGTTTTCGAGGTACTCGCTACTGCCGGTGACACCCACCTTGGTGGTGAGGACTTCGACAACCGTGTCATGGACTACCTTCTCAAGCAGTTCCGCAAGCGAACAGAGATGGATGCCTCGGTCAACAAGCGCTCCGTCGGAAAGCTAAAGCGCGAGGTCGAGCGCGCAAAGCGAACTCTCTCCTCTCAGATGTCCGTCAAGATTGAGATCGAGGCCTTCTTTGAAGGCAAGGACCTCTCCGAGACGCTCACACGTGCCAAGTTCGAGGAACTCAACATGGATCTCTTCCGCAAGACGATGAAGCCCGTCGAGCAGGTTCTCAAGGACTCCGGTGTCAAGAAGGAGGACATTGACGATGTTGTTCTCGTCGGTGGTTCTACGCGTATTCCCAAGGTTCAGCAATTGCTCAAGGACTACTTTGACGGCAAGGACCCTAGCAAGGGTATCAACCCCGATGAGGCCGTCGCCTGGGGTGCCGCTGTCCAGGGTGGTGTCCTTGCTGGTGACAAGGCTCTCGGTGACGTTGTCCTTATCGATGTTAACCCGCTCACTCTCGGTATTGAGGTCAGTACAGATCTGACGCGTTATCAGCATTCTAGAGAGGGTCGCATTCTGACTTCTTCGTTTTCCTCTATCTTACAGACCACCGGTGGTGTCATGACCAAGCTGATTCCCCGTAACACTGTCGTTCCCACCAAGAAGTCTCAGATCTTCTCCACCGCCGCCGACAACCAGAACACCGTCTTGATCCAGGTCTTCGAGGGCGAGCGTTCCATGACCAAGGACAACAACCAGCTCGGCAAGTTCGAGTTGAACAACATCCCCCCGGCACCCCGTGGTGTTCCTCAGATTGAGGTCACTTTCGAGCTTGACGCCAACGGAATCATGAAGGTCTCTGCCGCCGACAAGGGTACCGGCCGCACAGAGTCGATCACCATCACCAACGACAAGGGTCGTCTCAGCCCTGAAGACATTGAGCGCATGGTTAAGGAGGCTGAGGAGTTCGCTGAGCAGGATGAGGCACTCAAGACGAAGGTTGAGGGCCTTAACGCGCTCCAGAACTTCATTGCTCAACTCTCTGCTCAGATCAACGACAAGGAGGGTCTTGGTGGCAAGCTCGACAAGGATGACAAGGGTGAGTTTTCCGATGATTTGACGCGTCACAAAATATTTGGGGAGTGGTATACTGACGTGTGTTTCACTTCTTTAACTTTGCAGACACTATCCGCGCCGCTATCAAGGAGACCAACTCGTGGGTTGAGGAGAACTCTGCGAGTGCGGAGAAGCAGGACATTGAGGAGAAGCTGGAGGAGTTGCAGTCGATTGTCAGCCCCATCACTGCGAAGGTGTACGCACAAACCGGTGGCGACCCTTCAGGCGGTTCCAAGGGCGCTGACAAGGACGACGAGCCTCTCAAGTACCACGACGAGCTTTGAGGAGCGTGTACCCCCCCAACGTTCTCATCGGTTCTTCTTACCATGTCTCCTTTCCTTTTCCTCCAAACTCCCCTGAATTCCCCTTTTACTCTGTCTCTGGCTTTTTTTCCTCTCGCTCGCTGTCTGCCTGATCGTACCTTTCAGCTTCCATTGTCACTCTCATCCCCAAAACGCAAAGCTATCAAAAAAGATGACATTTGATGAAGACTCTTCTGTGTGCAACTGCGTGAGGACACGGGCGCGAAGCCGCGAAGGAAGATTTTGGCGTTCTTCTTCTCCAGTGGTCAAACGCCGACAATTGTGAATCACCGAGGCTTTGAAAAGCTCCGAGGTCTCCCAATTCCCAAAGCTCAGCTGGAAGGTTCCCAAGCGCAGAACCTCGATCTTGCAAGTCGAAAATCCGCTTCGTCAAGTGAGCCATGCCGAGGGGACTGGGGGCAGCACCGCCCGGGCGACAGGACAGCGACTTGAACGTCTTTCCAGGCCTCGGATCGAAGCGGAAGCCGCCTCGCGCGGACAAATACGCAGACGTGGTCGTGGAAGAAGGAGACGACGATGAAGAGGACAAGGACGAGGACAATGGCGATTCCGGATTCACAGCAGCTGCGGGACCATCCTCCTCGATGTTGGGTGGATTCGGGAGGGCTGGTATTGGTGGGAAAAGGAAACGGTCTTCGAAGTTAGCGATGCGGACGAGGGGCCGCGATGACGATGATGATGAATTCATGCATCCTTCTACCGACAGCTCCGACGAGGACGAGAAGGACGACGACGATGCTGCTGATGACGAGGTAGGCGACACAGCCACCTCATCACGCAAGCGCGCTGAGCCCATCGAAGAAGACGACCTCGAATTCGTCCCAAAGTCATTCACATCTCGAGCCACACGCGGCGGGCTGGGAAGTTCCTCGCAGTCTGCCGCGCGTCGAGAGGAGGATGGGGAGGGGCTCTCTTCTTCCTCGAAACGACAGCCTGCGCGGAGGAGAGGGATTGGGGCATCCGTGTTTGTCAAGGCGAAACAGCCCGAGACTGTTGTTGAGGTGGACGACGTGCCAGAACCGAGTCCTCCACAGCCGGGACCTCCTCCTCCCCCTCCTCCAACTCTCTCGTCAACCAACGGTGATGTTCCAGGTTCTCCACCAGGCCCTCCTCCGCCCGGTCGATCAGCTCCAGGTCTACCACCCTCAATACCGGCTAGTATAAATCCCTACGCCTCTGCCTCCTCCATGCAGGAGTCCAACATGCCCTCTGCGTTCGGCTCTCAAAGCTCCTTCAAGAAACGAGCCAAAGCGATCCCAGAAGAGCGAGGAAGGCCTACTCCACCTCCCCTCGCTGCATCATTACCAACATTTGCGACGGGAACTAGCAAGTTCAACCCGCTGCCATGCTCGCCTCTCTCGGTTGGTCCGGCGCGGGTTTGGGCAAAGATGGAGAAGGAATGGTCAAACCTATCGATGTGCAGCTTCGGCCTGTCAAAGCTGGATTGGCATTTGGCGGACGAACGGAGATGACGAAACAGACGAAGGCGGAGGAGAAGAGGCGTGGACATCGGGAAGGTTCAGGCTCTGGATCGGAAGAGGATGAGGAAGAATCTAGTGGTGGAGAGGGTCGGCGTGCGGGGAGGAGGAAGAAGGCGGATAAGAAGGGTAAGGGCAAGGGCAAAGGTAAAGAGAAGGAAGGAGGGCAAGCTAGGGTGGAGGAGCGTAGTTGGACGAAGCGGGAGAAGAAGCCGCGGAAGCCGCGCGTTGAGCACCGCAGTTATGAGGAGCTCATTGAGGAGGCTGGCGGCATGCCTGAGACTGATCCAGGGGTCGGCAAGGTCTACGATGCGATGGGAAGAGAGGTACGTATTTTGAAGGTCATATTCCGTAATCTGCAATTGCTCATCACTGACAGATGTGAATGTGGCTTCTCCCTCCACCCAGCATGCATCCCTTGCCGCGGCCTTGGCTCACCATGCGGTGCCCACCCAAGCAGAATCGAGCACGCATCTACCGGAGCTGCGTCACAACCTCCGACTCATATGCGACTCCAATCGACGCAATTTGGACGTCCTCGCTCGTCAAGGTGCTGACATCCTCGAACGACGAAGATGGGTTCGACGCGAAAGGGACGAGGCCGAGCGTAAAGTGGCGGCTCAACGGGTTCAGGCGCAGTCACTTCGGAATGTGCTTGAAATCGTGAATGAGTTGGAGAAGATTGGTTCTGCGACGCAGCGGAGCTCAAGGGAGAGGTTGTCGAAGGGAACCGTCGCGGCTGGATTGGGGAACATGTCGTTGGATGGGAAGGGTGAAGGGGAGTCGGAATTGGATCTATTCGATCCCATCATTTCTCGGATGATTAGCCAGCATGGAGACGATGTGCAGAAGTATGGATTAGACGAAGCCTTGGTTGGAGCGATTGCACCGACGGTGAGTTTGCTGTTCTTGCTTTTTCCAACTTCTCTGCATTTGCCTCCATGGGTCACTCACACGGCGCCGCTTCTTTGCTGCTTGTCAGATCAAAAATGTCTTGCGGCATTGGGACCCTTTCACGCAGCCGTCACGACTGCTGATTCATTTCTCGCGCTGGCAAGACGTCATGCTGCAAGATCGTCTACCATCTGATCGTCGAACGGCGGGCAAAGAAGATACGATGCGGCCATTTGAGACCCTTCTCTGGCAGCTCTGGATGCCACCTGTCCGGAGTGCCCTCAACAACCGATGGGACCCATCTTTGGACCCTACACTGCCCCTGCCACTGATAGAGATGTGGAAACCCCTCCTACCCTCCTTCATCATGGAGAACCTCGTCACGCAGCTTCTCTTACCCAAGCTCAGCAGAGCTGTGAGCGATTGGAATCCCGCATGGAGGCGTCGGAGTGGACATCAAGCGGCGGTCGAGCTTCATCAGATTGTGTTCCCTTGGCTTCCCTTGCTGAGCGACAGATTGGACGACATCATGGCTGATGCAAAGCGACGCGTCAAGAGTATGCTCAAGTCATGGAAGGTTACTGTACCGATGCCTGCGCAGCTCGAGGAGTGGAAGGAGGTGAGTTCCACACGATACTTTGGACCTACTGCCAGAAGCTTGACTGACCGAGTGCGGTTTTTCCTCGTATATCCTTTTCCAAAGATCATCGAGGTCAATGAGTGGGACTCGATGTTGCTCGTCAATATTGTTCCGAAGCTATCCGCCCGGCTTCGAGACGAATTCGAGGTCAATCCGGGCGAGCAGGACGTTGGACCACTTGAGGATGTGTTGGCGTGGCGGCGCGTATTGCGGAAGAGCGTATTGAGCCGGATGTTGGAGATGGAATTCTTCACAAAGTGGCTTCGACTGCTGCATATGTGGCTCACGCAACCTTCGATTGACTTTGAAGAGGTCGCGCAGTGGTGAGTGTACGAAGTTCACCTGGGCCTCAATACACAGAGCTGACATCGAGTTCTTGATTGTGTTCCTGAACAGGTTTGCATACTGGAAGTCTTGGTTCCCTGAGGACATTGCGGAGCTACCTGGGATCATTCATGGCTTCCAGAAGGGCATGTCTCTAATCGAAGACGCTGCAGCCTTGGGTGATGACCGCGACAAGTGAGTGGAACTGTTCCTGCGAAACGCAGATGACCTCAATTTTGTGCAGAATTTCTGACGTTCTGTTCTGTTCCCTTCTTCAGTTTGCCAATGCCCGACCTCAGTCCGCTCTCTCGTGCTGCGTTCACAGCCGCTCAGGAGGCCCTCGATCGACAGAACCACCACCACCACCCGGCTCTCAAGGCAAGTCAACCGACAGGTGCCAACAGAGAGGTCACCTTCCGCGGCATTGTCGAAGAAGCTGCAGCAAGTGCCGACCTCTTCGTCATGCCACTCAATCGGTCCCATGCCCAGACGGGACATGCTCTCTATCGCTCTCGAACAGCGTGGACAGCAAGGCTGGGGCTGGTGGGAAGGGGGCTGTGTTCTACATTGATGATGAGGTCTGTTTTGCTGAGGTGGTTCATCCGGCGGAGGGTGGGGGGTTGAGTTTGAGCCTGTTTCGATCGAGGAGCTCATCGAGATGGCTCGCGCTGGCGGCGCGAGGTGAGCGCATGCATTCTTGTACACCTTATGTCTATCTCTGTTCCCATCTCTGCATTCAATTCATGGAACCAGCAGAGCTGTGTTGCTGGTTGAGAACTTTGCGAAGGAAGTCACCGTACATAACCACGTGTTGACGTGTTCCGCTTGAACCTTCCCAAACGGCAGCCTTAAAATCTGCCTCCTCGAAACTGCCTCCTCTCTTCTGCCCCGTGGCAGAACCAAGTGTTTATCCTACAAAATCTCGAAACTGCCGCAATTGCACCGGTTCTGCCCCACTTTTCCTTTCCCGATGTAGAAAACTGCCTCCGCACTTCTGCCTCCTGGAGGCAGATTCGAAATTTTGGCGGCAGTTCTGCAAATGATTTCTCACTGTTTGCTGATCTGCCGCCAAAATTTCGAATCTGCCTCCCACCAAATTGCTCTTTTTTCCCGGATTGGTCGCACAGTCGACATATATCCCTCAGGGAAGGGTGTAGGTGATGGCAAAGAGAGGTAGAGGCATGGTATGAGCTGGTTGAATGCCTCAAGGAGGTTTAGATTAATCCTTCCACTTTCCCTGGTTTATTATTCCTCACAAGCTGGGGCTATTGGCAATCGCAGCTCTAAAGGCTCCGAGCCTCAACTGGCAAAAGCGTTACATAATCTGTAACGCGGCTTTTTATGAGTCTCAGTGGTCTCAGTAGGTGAAGACCCCATGAGACCTTGCGACACCGTGTTGCTGACTATTCTGGGGACCAACCTCGCGGTCGTTCTCAGCCCCTTTCCGACCCCCTATTGCCCTATCTTTCGTCTGGGGACCTGTTCGCTGATTCCTGTAGACGATGCTGTGAAATTTCAACTTTCGGCGGGGGCAGAAGTCAAGATTGTGCGGCAGATTTACAGTTTTGAAATGCTCAGTCACATTTCTGCCTCCACTTTTGGAGTTCTGCCACCTGAAATCGGAGGCAGAAGCGGCAGTTTTCCAGTTGCGTTCTACAAAAACGGGGATCTGCCTCCATAATCCCATAATCAGGAGGCAGTTTTGCATTTGGTCTGGCAAAAATTTGGAAACTGCCGTCAGGTGGCAGAATTGCGGAGGCAGATTTCACGAGTGCCTTCCCAAACGGTGGCGTCTTCGACCTCGGTTCCCGAAGATCCATCCTCTCTTCTGAGGGGAGTAAGAGGGAAACGGAGACAAGCAGCCTTTGCCGACGACCGCATCGACTGGTCCTCTACCTCGTCAGCGCTCGATTCTCCCTGCCAAAGAAGCTGCGTGTGAAGCGTTGAGCTCAGTGAAGAGCTTTCCTTGTTGAGCGTCATTGAGCCCTTTTCATCTGCACGGTCCCACGCACGCCGCCGCAACCACAAGAAGAACCGGAAGGACCAGAGGTTCGGAGAGAACGAAATCGGTGGCCGCGGACAGTCAGTTTGGGATCTTTCAACATGGAAAAGTTCTCGCGCTTCAGAGATCCAGGATCTGGGATTCAGGTGAGTATCCTCTGCTCCAACCTGGCCGCGGAGCGTACGCCGCCATAGAGCATGAAGCAAGAAATTGACGGGAAAACCCAACTCTTTGAACATAGGTCTTCCTGCCGCCCGTACTGGTGAGCTTTTCCACCTGAGGAAGTCCCATCGTGGCTCTTGGAGTTTCTGACAAAATCCATGTCTTTGCTTGCTTCTTACCCAGCCGGCGGGAGCAAGAAATCCGCTCGTAACAATTGCCACCCCTTTGGCGTTCGTGCTCGGATTGCTCAGGACGCTCCTCATCTTAGTCACCATCCTCTTGTGGTCCATCCTGGGCCTAACGATCGGGAATTTGAGTGTACGTCTCTTCTATTATGTTCGTCCCTTCCTTTTTACTGTTGAGCCCAGCTAATGCCTATTCTGATTTCGCAGAGTGGGATTCAGGCGGGTCTGACCTCGACTTTCGGCCGGCTCGCCCTCTTCTTCGTAGGGTACGCGTGGATCGCCCCAGAGCTCGTCTCGCTAAGGAGCAGAGGGTGAGTTCTCTGCCGCTTTCCAATCTCTCTCAATGTCGTGGGAGAAGACGTGAAGAGGGAATCGCTTCTATTCTGATCTTTATGCCCTTCACACAGACGCGCCGTCAGCACCCGACCGGTTACCTACGCGCCAGGAAAGAGCGACGTGATCGTGTCCAATTGGTCGTCGTGGGTCGAGGTCCTCTGGCTTGCGATCACCTTCGCCCCATCTTTTGCTCTTCCCGTCGTAGATGGACCCCAATACGGAGCTTCGGATGCGCCGTCAACAACAACGACAGCATCAGGCCGGAAAGGTCGATCCTCCGGCGGAGCCGCCTCAAAGTCCGGTAGCGTCGGGCTTCGCCAGCGTGGTTCGACTGGGCCGGCGGGCGAAGGCTCAGATGGTCAGAAACGGAGGATTGTAGGGTTCCGAAGGCGAATTGGATCACGGCCGCCCGGGCTGTGGGTCGTCTGCCTGTCGTGCAGGATGGCAAGGTGGAGTGCCTATCGCTAGACCAGGTACTAGCTGGCGCACCAGGTCCTGTAGTGCTCTTCCCAGAGGTGAGTCCGTCCACCTCGTTTACACAGCGGTCGAATTCGACTCATTCGAATCTAGCTCCCGATGGAAACCTAATCTTCACTTGAATTTCTTTGCAGGGCGTTACGTCGAACAACCGAGCCTTGCTGCGACCAGCAGGTTGCTTCCCTGAACCTTGGCGCAAGGCTTTCAAGCTGACAGCCGCCCTTCGACTTGGCGGCAACTCTCCCAAACTCTTCATCGCATCTTTCAAGCACGGCCCACCCACAGCGGGCAGTGTTTCCGCCGTTCTGTCGGTCCCTTCGTCCTATGCGCATCCATGGCCCCACATCTGGCGAATGTGTTGCAGCTTCGCCTTCCAGCGCGATCTGCAGGTTCGGCTGTTACATCCCGCCGAGTCCCCTACTTCGGCTACCTTTATCGGAGACGCTGCGGCTGCTGCTATGGCGCGGGAAGATCCGATCTCGGACGCATGTTTGACGATCATTGCCTCGCTGTGAGTGTTCTCAGCAGGATGGCCTTGGGATAGCTTGTGCTGACTCGTCTTCGCCTTCAGGTCCCGTCTGCGCCGTACTGATATCGGGTGGGAAGACAAGGAGGCCTTCATGCAAATCTACAGACGGAGATAGAGAAGACCTTTGTCACGCTTTCAATCATTTCCACACACATAGTGCAACAGCCTCCTCACAACAAATATACACGTGCCAACTTTCTCAGAATCCATATGAAAGGCTGTGTTAATGACTCCTGAGGCGATAGTCCATTGTCTATGAAGATGTGATTACATTCATAGCCCACGGAAGAGCCACTTTGCGTTGGCAGTTGTGTGTCTAGCCACTTCCTCGAGCGATACGCCTTTCAGGGCAGCCACGACGGCTGTGACACCTGCCAGCGAACACGGTTCGTTTCGACTCTTGACGGCCGTCCCTGCCTTCCACTTTTCCCGCTTGGTTGTTGGGGGATAAGCGAGAGCGGAAAGATCTGGATTTGCTGTTTTCCATGCCTGGAGGGCTGTGTTAGATGCATGGGTGGGCCGGATGTCACACCATGGCGCGTCTGCGTGGCGAAGAGGGGAGCCTGGTCAGTAACATGAGTACGAAGAAAGCCAGCTCAGAATGAAACTCACCAGTCTCGACCAGTAATCGCTCCAAAGGAAGTTGCTTCACAACTTCGAGCTGGTCGGCCTCCTTGAGCGAGCATCCATTTATGCTCAGGAAAAAGCCCATTTCGATGCATTCCTTCGCGGTCGCCAGGTCACCCGTGAAGCTGTGCACGACTCCCAAGCGAGCCAGTTTCGGGCCATCGCGCTCCGCAGTTTCATTGTCCCATGTCGAAGGCACGTCGTCCGCCCGTAGTGCCTCGCGCAAGGATGGAAGATGAGGGGTCACCGCTTCTACGAATTCCGGATGGCAATTCCGCGAATGAAGGAAGAGAGGCAATTTAAGCTGAGCCGCCAGCCTGAGCTGAATATCAAAGGCCTTCTGCTGAGCGTCTAAAGGAGCGAAGAACAATCGATCTTTGTCGAGTCCACATTCGCCGAGTGCGACAACCTTGTTTCCCCCTGTTTGACAAGTTCGACGAGGTTTTTGGTGAAGCCTTCGACCCCGCCGGGGTGCTTATCCAACTCGGTCGATCGAGTCGGGTGGCAGCCGATGGTACAAAAGATGTCCGGGTGAGGAGCGATGAGGTCGAGTGTCTTCTTGGCTTCTTTGTCGTTGAGGCTGCCTACGGTAGCTATAATCCGATGCACGCCTGCTGCCCTTGCACGCTCGAGCACAGCCTCAAGATCGGCTAGAAGGAAGGAATCTGAAAGTCAGTGGCCAACTGAAGGAAGTGCAACTCTGGAAGCTTGGTGAAACTCACGTTCGTGGTACTTCTTGCCTTGGTACCTGCCGGTGTACATGCCATCGACGAGGTTGAATCCGATTTCTGAGGGCAAAGCGAGAACAAGGTCAAACAAGGCGCACGACGGAGAGGCCATTCACGACTATCGACTCACCCACGAGGGGAGGGATGGGAGAGGAGGAAGACATGCTGGAAATAGAGGAGGATAATCTGAGAGCGCGGGGATACAGAGGAGACAGACGAGAAAGAATGCTCATTGACTGCTTTTGTACGTCTTTGGTCGTCGTCCAGACCGAGGAAGAGGGAAAGAATACGATAGCTAACAGACGGTGGGTGACTCATCCTCAACCCACAAGCATGGCGCTGGGCCTCTTTCCCCACTGCGCGCTGCGCGCTCGTTCAAGGCTGCATCACTTTGCTGCGCCCATAAGAAGGGCAGTTCAAGTGCACGCGATAGGAACTCAGTACTCAGAGCTCAGATACTCAGAAGACAGTCGAGTCACGAAAGGAGAACACAACCTATGATTTCTTTGCAAAGAAACTAGCAATGTTCTGTAGACCTTTCTCCTCCTTCGGTGCACGCGAGATTCCGCCCGTTTCTACCAAGTGCGCAGTGTCATTTGCTCGTAAGAGAAACAACTCATGCACAGGCGCAGCGCTCACCTCGTCTCCGGCCGGGCTTGGCTGTGATAAGCCCATAGAACCGGTACTCGTCTTTGTCAGTCGTTTGATGGGTCTGATGCCGAGAGTGAAGGAGCCAGTGTTGGAGGCGAAAGGATAGGATGTCGAAGAACTGGATGAGCGGTCGATTGCTGGCTGGAAGTAGCTGAGAAAGGCTGAGATGAAGAGTCCATGAGTCACGATGACCAGATGAGGAGAAGCGGTATTTTCAGACGACGACGGGCCTTCGATGCTGGTTGAAGTTGTCGCGGGGGTTGAAATCGATTCTGATGTTGAAGTTTGAGCGCTGTCCTCAGCGCTCTTTTTCGTCCTTGGGCGTTTCGCCGAGCGAGTGTCGATCTCGCGTTCACAGTCGTCCAGCGCTTTATCGCCTTGCATTTGCTCTGCAAGTCTCTCGGCCTCCTCCATCACTCTCTTCATCCTTCTCGGATCAGAACTCTGCACGCCGCGCGTTGAAGTGCCTTCGGCGGCCTTTTTGCCTTTTCCTTTGATCGGAGTCCCGTACCTGTTCACCGCGTCTCCCATCCCAACGGCGGTGAGCCACTGTAGCCCGACGTCTCGTATCCTCCTTGCAAATCCATCGCTGGACTCTCCTCGCATGGTTGGGGAGTGTGTAGCGAAGCCGGGAACCCGTATTCGACGTCGGGTGCCTTCGAGATTGCCGAAGTCCTTTTCCATGAGTAAAGGATCGAGGACCAGGGTCGTTGGGGCCGATAATAGGCCTAGCGACGATACTGTTCGATTAGAAGTCGAGGTGAGCGATTCTGTCGGAATCTGTTGGGCTTGGATTAATTCGCCACTTGCTGAGAAGGCAGAGTCTTGGGTTCCCTTTGGGCTCGCCTGAGATTGGACGCCGAGGAAGATGGAGCTCGCGGTGGTACGAGCCCGGCCAGTGGGAGACGAAACGATGGCGTGTGGCACAGGTAGTCCGTTCACGCATGTCCGGGAAGTCGATATCTGGGAAGTTGATGCCGTCTCATTGGTAACCTGCCACCGTCTCCCGAGAGCGAGAACTTGAGCTTGTCCACGGGGAGTGAGTGGGCTATCGGTTTGGCCTTGAAGGACACGGGCGACGTTGGCCTCAGTCTCCCCGTGTCGGACAATCGTGAGGAGAGGACCGCGATACTCTGCGCTTGCCGAGGATTGCATGCTGCCTTGTCTTCTACTTGAGTCAGACGGAACAAATCGAAGCATTCAGTCACAAATCTAGTCATACATTCAGGAAAGACACACCTCGACTCACATCCTCACAGCTCCTTCTATACAGCGATCAGGCCTTTCCTTTGGGGTTAGCCTGGACAATCAATAATGAGGATGAGCATCGACCTGGACAAGGCCATCAATTGATTGCCTCGCCTGCCATTGGCTCAAAGAGAGCAGACGCCAGAGTTTCGCTATTGAAGTCTTCAGTATTGGAACAGGGTCTCATTCTGTTGCGAGCGAGACCCACTCATGACCCTTGCCATTACTCACCCATCACCACCTTCTTCCCGACTCGTCCTCATCCACGACTACCTTGCCTTCGACCTCGCCGCACACACGCTCTCCCTTGCGTCTCGCTCCCGCACTCCGATCGTCTACCTTCTCGCATCTCGCAAGCGACGGCTCGCATCCCCAGCGTCTACCAGGTTCCCCGAGTGCGCCGCATCGAATAGGAGAGAAGTGCGAACCCCCCAGCCATGTTCCGCTCCGTCGCAACACCACTCCGCGCTTCTGCGCGCATCACGGCGTCTTCATCATCAACATCGCGCCGGCTACCACGCGCAGCTGCTACGGCTTCCTTCTCTCAGTCCGCCACCCAGCTCGCCACAGCGCCGTCCCCACCTGCGCCAGAGAAGCCATTGCCAGATGTCACTCTCACCATCGATGGCAAGGTGAGTTTGGGCTTCTCATCCTCGCGTTCAGGAGAGGAGGCTCTCTCGACTAGAGCCGCTGCTAATGCTGACAATCATCGTGCGCTCCTTCTCAGACCGTCACTGTTCCCCAAGGAACTGCCCTTATCCAAGCCTGCGAGAAGGCCGGCGCTCAAATTCCACGATTCTGCTACCATGACCGACTGCTGATCGCAGGTAACTGCCGTATGGTGAGTGACTCTCTGCGACTTGCTCCTGTTCAGCTCGCAATTCATCTACTGAACACCGCATACACGCACTTCTCTCATCATCAGTGTCTCGTCGAGTCAAAGGGTGCACCAAAGCCGCTCGCATCATGCGCCTTCCCTGCCCTGCCCGGTCAAGTCATCACCACCGACTCACCCCTTGTCGCAAAAGCGCGCGAGGGTGTCCTCGAATTCCTTTTGAACAACCACCCGCTCGACTGCCCTATCTGTGACTGGGGTGGAGAATGCGACCTCCAAGATCAGAGCATGCGCTACGGTTCCGACCGCGGTCGCTTCCACGAGATCAAGGGCAAGCGCGCTGTCGAGGACAAGAACTTTGGTCCCCTCATCAAGACTGTCATGACTCGTTGCATTCACTGCACCCGTTGCGTTCGATTTGCCAACGACATCGCTGGTGTTCAGGACCTCGGCACCTCCGGTCGCGGTAACAACCTCCAGATCGGGACCTACATCGAGAAGACAATCGACTCCGGAGATGAGCGGAAACGTGATCGACCTCTGCCCTGTCGGTGCGCTCACCTCCAAGCCATACGCTTTCCAGGCCCGACCATGGGAGCTCAAGAAGACGGAGAGCATCGACGTCTCGACGCTGTCGGATCCAACATCCGCGTCGACTCCCGCGGCGTGCAGGTCATGCGCGTTTTGCCCCGTCTTAACGAGGACATCAACGAAGAGTGGATCAACGACAAGACTCGATTCGCCTACGATGGTCTGAAGTATCAGCGTCTGACTACTCCTCTCATCCGCCAGGGTGACCGCTTCGTGCCTGCATCGTGGCCCGAGGCTCTTGGCACCATTGCCGATGGTCTGGCAGCGTCCGGCGCTAAGGGTGACCAGATCCAGGCTGTCGCTGGCGCGCTCGCTGATACAGAGTCGCTTGTTGTGCTCAAGGACTTGATCAACTCTCTCGGTTCCGACAACTTGGCGCTTGACATCGTGCAGGGTGACGTTGCTCCCGCACACGGCGTTGACCTCCGCTCCAGTTACGCTTTCAACACCACAATTGCCGGCATTGACCAGGCCGACGTCGTGCTCCTCATCGGTACCAACCCACGCCACGAGGCTGCACTCGTCACACTCGTATTCGCAAGAACTGGCTCCACCGGAATGCGGATGTTGGTCTGATCGGAGAGAAGGTCGACCTGACCTATGAGCCGGAGCACCTCGGAACTGACGCCATCAAAGCCATCAAGAGCCTCACCGACGGCAAGACCGAGGGCGACTTTGCCAAGCTCTGGGCCAGCGCCAAGAAGCCCATGGTCATTGTGGGATCTGGCGTTGCTGAGCGATCAGATGCTGGGGCCATCTTCAGTGCCATTGCCGGTCTGCTGGAGAAGAACAAGGACCGCCTCCTCAAATCGGACTGGAATGGCTACAACATCCTTCACCGACATGCATCCCGGGTCGGCGCCTACGAGGTTGGCTTTGTCCCTCGCTCGGCCACTCAACCCGCTTCGCCTGCCAAGTTTGTCTACCTTCTGAACGCGGATGACGTTGTACCAGAGACCGTCTCCAAGGACGCCTTTGTCGTGTACCAGGCCATCACGGTGACGCTGGTGCCCAAATCGCCGACGTCATCCTCCCCGGAGCCGCCTACACGGAGAAGAGCGTCACATACGTGAACACCGAGGGCCGGTCTCAAATGACCCGGGCTGCCGTACCACCACCAGGCGCAGCACGAGAAGACTGGAAGATCATTCGTGCTCTGGCGGAAGTTCTCGGTCTGCACGGTTCACGCGCGGCAAGTATGCAGACAGTGGACGACGTTCGACAGCGGATGTACGAGATCTCTCCTGCTCTTGTGAGGTATGACGAATTTGAGGGCGCGAGTGGGGAGGTGGACCGATTGGCAGCGACGGCTTGGCGAAGAATACGGCGGCGGCGGCGGGCAAGGGTGGTGATGCTGGTCCGTTGAGCGGAAGGGTGGTGAAGAACTTCTACCAGACGGATGTGATCAGTCGGGCGAGTCCCACGATGGCCAAGGTGAGTTTGATCCTGTACATCCAATCATCTGACCCTTCCTCTTTCTCGAGCTGACACGACTCTTCTCGTTGTTCTTCACAGTGCACGCAAGCGTTTGTCGACAAGATCCCAGCAGACCAACTGGAGGCACCCCTTGGAGCGGCCAAGGCTGTGTCGCTTGGCTAATGAGAACGGTGTCCTTTCGTCTGAGGTTTGCCCTTCTCTTTCCTTTCTTGGCTTGTTTCTTCCCGTTAGCTCTCTGGTGCAATACAACAGAGAATCAGAACAGACCCA
>MAPW01000170.1:0-62079 GCA_001689995.1 Tilletia indica
TAGAGTGTGGAGTCGAAAACCGCTTCGTTGCGTTTGAAACCGCCAAACCACGCTCCGGCGTCGTTGTTCATCGGATCGTCCACCATGTGTTCGAAATGGACGGACGTCAAGTCCAGTGGAAAAGAGCAGAACCTCAACATGACTTGGAGACACTCTGCGGCAGCGTCAATGGATTTCGCCATCATCGCCCTGACTGCATCGAGGCGGACGCTGTTGCCGTCCAGGAACACGGATTGTCCATCTTCGGCCCAGCTTGCCCGACCCTGTACGCCTTCTCCCTGTGAGAAGAAAGAGTTTCCGACGTATTGAATCGTAAGCAACCCTGATCCATGACACCAGAAGCTGTTGATTTTCTCACCTTGGCTGCCTTCATCGCATAGTTACGTTGACTGATGAGTTCGTTGTACCCACTGTTGAACAAAGAGTTCACACCGAGCAGGGAATCGTGTGATGCGTGAAAGGTGGTGGCGCGATACTGTCCCGCCGTGGTAGCTGGCCCGTGTTCACTGACGTCGTGGAACATATCTTTCATATGTCCGTCGATACGAACCATTTCGCACATGAACCAATTGATTTTGAGCGCTGAGATCACCCGGCTGAGTATTGGTGAGTATTGAACCGCCGGCATGAAGTTGCCGTCGATCGGCTTGGAGATAGCCATGGCGGCTAGGAGGACGAGAAGTACCGAGTTCTTGTGGTCGTCCGGCAGAGGAGCCGAGAGCAGGCATGAGCCGAGTTTCCAGTATGCCTCATGATCTCCTGTTGCGATGATGTCGTTGACAGCGCTCTTGATGGTAGCGTCTGACCGAAACAGGGCCCTCATGACCGTTTCCAACCCCTCCTCGAGCGGTTCAGCCGGTTCTGCATCGTCTTCGACCGGGACAAATGCGTTGTAGTCTGGTGTCGTCCCGAAGACCCTATTGTGAGTTCGGACCAGACCCACGACGATCTGTTCCCAGACTTTGATGCAGTTCTGGAAAGAGCCCGGCTCCAGATGCATCGGCCGCGTAGAGCCAGCGTCCTTGATGTCTTTAGCGTTCATCGCCGACCGGTATGCGACGGAACTGCTTTCCAGCCGGTTGAAGCCTTTGGTCAAAGACTCCACAACACCCTTACGAATTCGACCGTCCATTGTATCTGCCCCCGCGTCGCCGTTCGGATGGGATGGGAGATCTGGCCCGATGAGTGCTGCGTACTTGTGAAGGTTCTGACCATGAAGTAGAGCCGCTTGCCCCGATCTTCGTGCCCACGGAGTCATCTGCGTGGTGGTTGGCATTGGATATGATGTTGTGATCTCCTTCGACATGATCTCGTCGAGCAGGCTCGCCGTGGCAGTGGGGGCCGCTTCGAGCGTCTCCATGCAGTCCGCCTTGAATACCGTATGAGTGAGACTGGGCTGGCCTTTGCAGACGGGACCGTGCTTCCTCAAGTTGTGAGGGATCTCGAAGGGGAACTGGCATCCTGGACACCAAAAAGCCGTTTTTGTTTCACCGTCTGGACTTTTCCGGGTCTCGCGTGTGACCGTGCATGGTGCGGGATATCCCTTGATCACTAATCCAGTTTGGATGTTGCTTGAGTGCTCCTTGCGCTTGTGCGTTTCCATGCGCCCCTTGGTCTCGAATTGCTCGTCGCAGTCGTGGCACTTGTGCAGACTAGGATTGGCACACTTCACGAGATCTGCTGCCTCGGTCGCCTGTAGAAGCAGAGTCTTTGCGTCCGTAAAGACATCCGTGCCTTTGCCCTTGTTGGTGACGGCGTCGTTGGCCAGCTTCGTTGCCTTTTTGATCCTGATGCGATCAACAATGGCTTGGACGTGCTTTGCGTTAGGCTGGTCCACCAGGGCCATTCCGACCGTGGTCGTGTCTGCACCTTGGGGCGTGTCCGCCGATGTTTCTTCTGGCCTATCGTCGTTGTCGAAGACGCCCTCGCCCAGCCAACGATCGAGCTCGTCTTCGTACGCAATGTCAAGTGGGTTACTGCTTGCGACTGCCTGTTCATCCAGCGTAAGCCACTTGTCGTCCCAGAACTCGTCATCTGCAGAGAACATTGTAGGTCATCAGCACCTGGCAGCATCTTGCTGTGTACACGCGCTTACTCACCAGAATCATGACCTTCGGGCGCAGGTTGCTGCTCCCCGGAATCCACCATGGTCGCCTCACTACCATGAGGCGGCGTGAGGAAAGGACTTGGCTTTCTAGGATTGCTGGTCGGTGTGGAGCTCGTGTGCGCCAGATCTGTCGGCGCATCGTGAGGGCCCATGTCCGGCTCACGATGGCCCGAGTCCAACTGTTCGGTTGGTGTGTCACGAGGGCCCATGTCCGGCTCGTTTTGTTCGACACCTGTTGGCTGGAGTTCAGCTGCTGCTGGGTCCGAGACGGGACTAGAGTCATTGTCGAGGTTGTTCTCGCCGTTAGATGTTGCGGGGCTACCAGGTTCATCGCGGATCGAGTAGTGCATCTTGTAAGTGCTGATTCGCGGAACTTGCCTGGTCCGGGCCATATTTTGTATGGTCCGGCTGTGGCAGTATAGTGGGCGAAGATGGGTAAGGTGTACGAAGATGGGAAAGATTTTTTTGGAGGGGGTGTAGGGTGTGGGTTGAATAGCACGAGCTGTAGTGCCTCAAACGACGAGTAGGGATTCGGAATGAGGAGGGTGTGAGATGAGTTGAGGTCTGAGGAGTAGGGATGAGGAGTGAGGAGTGAGGAGTGAGGAGTGAGGGAGGGAGGGGTGGGGGGGGGGGGGGGTTGTTTGTGCTTTGTCGAAGCAAAGTTTGACAGCGACCGGATTATAAGCATTTTTTGCGATCAACTGAAACCCATATACGGCGCGTCGCTCTCCTTTGCACCGACGTGGCCTTTTGGATGTTCGCCTCGTCGCGTCCACAACGCGTGCAGTAATTGCGACAGGCCAGAAAGTCCACGTGGATCGACGCGTCCGAGGAAGGAGAGAGATAGGGGCTCAAAACGACACGTCGGTGGACATCACGCGTACGAGCAGTCGCGAAGCCGGCTGGGCATTGGTTTAGACTGTGGTGGCCAGAGACCAATCTATGTGGCTCGGTTGCCTTGCATTCTGTCTCGGAGGCGGGATGGCCGGGACGGTGTTTGGTGGCGAGGCATATGAGAACTGTTCCTTTGTCGTTACAGACCAGTTGCCTTGAATGGGATATAGCGTGGGAAATCTTGTCATAGAGTGCATGTGTCTTGAGCCGCCACTATTACGTAAGAACTCGTGTGTTGATGTGATGTTCTGCAGTAATGAGGTTTCACATGCTCTCACGAAGAGTTTCAGATCTTGTCCATGTCGGACCTTGGTCTTCCAGCGCTTTGCGTTCGTGTAAAGATCGGTCGCCGAAGATAGGAAGATACCGTCACGTGGGATTCATGTGACCCTTGAAGACACCTCACCCATTACTCTCTCTTGCTTTGAACAGTGTCATTCGGTCAAGAACTGAGATCGCCTTCAGAAAGCATCTCGTCCGAGACTCGGCCCTTCCAGGCTCGCCGTTTCTTCGACGTATCGTTGGCAGTCCTCTTTCGCTTTGTTCCGTTTGGAGGCGAAGGACCTGCAGTTCGTGGGTGTGTTGAAGCGTCGGACTCGGCATCCTCTCCTTCGGTCCCTTCGTTTCGGCCGCGAGTCTTCTGTACATACATGACGACAGCGTGTTATATCGTTAACGTTCCGCTTCCTCTTCGGGAGTAGAAGCACCAGACTGCTACTCACCTCAAGAAAACGCATGGCTTCGGCGTTAGCTTCCGGTGCGTCAACTCTGCGCATCGCCTGCAGGAATACATCCAACGCTGCCGGACAATCTTTGTATTTGCTGATGGCCCGGAGGTGATGGGCCCGAATGTATGCCATCGCACTGTATCGCCTATGTTCTTGCCGGCCAATCATATTTTCTGTTGCTTGGAAACGTGTGACGGTGTCGACAACGTCTTTCACTTCGTCGGTTGACAGGGTCAGGTATTCGTCTACGTACTCTCTGCAGTCTGTAGTAGTCATCCGAGAGACCTGGCTGCTGGTATTTGATATGATGTTGTCCGTGACGTCTCCTCCCGTGTGCCGGATTGCGTCCGCGGGGGTAACCCTTCGGAACCTTCTCTGTTTCCAGTACCACCCCCACGCGATAGGGTGGTCTTTCAGCAGCTCCCTGACTTCGCCGTAGTCCCGATCAATCACAGCCAGCTTGTAGCGTGACAGCTGTTCGAGTTCGTCTACTTGCTCGCGAGATGTTGGATCCTCCGCCATCCATTCGATAACGCTACGGCGTTGCTGGTCTGACATGGCATGGTACTGCGCATAGGCTGGCGACGTGGTACGGTTGGTGTGAATGACGTCGCCTGAGTTGACATGTTCGGCGTCGCTGTGGTCGTCTGCGACACCGCCGTTGTCGTCGAGTTCGGCGTCGCGGAGGAGGAAGAGCTGTGACGCAGCCGATTCCTCTAGCCGGGCCACTAACTCGGTCTTCACAGCCAGCTTGGCTCGCGCAGAACGCTCCAGCGGCCCGTCGTCTTCTTCCGCCGAGTGATCGTACTCAGCGTCCGCATCGGTTATATCCGTATGAGATGCATCAGGGTCCACCGGCTCGAAAATGGCATCTTGATCCAGCAAGAATTCTAAATGCTCTTGCTGCCCCAGCTGGACTGCCTCGCCGAGCCGTTTCGGGTCCAACATACGGTCCATGCAGAAGAGCCGCCGGTCCTCTATTCGACCTGCTTGAAAGCGGGTGAGGTTACGTCCTGCGATCGATCCGTTAACAAACAGCTCGTGTATGTTTTCCACCAGAGTTTCCTGTTGCGCGACGCTCAAGCCCATAACGAGTCCGTACGCAGGCGCGCAGTATCTAACCGATCGAGTGCTTGCCAGACTGGCCTCTGCCAAGGCTCCGTATGCGGAGTTCTTGGCTAACCAGCTCAGATTTTTGCGTTGTAGATCGTATGTCCCTTCCTTGAGGAAGGTCTTATACGAGGGAGATAGTGCCGCGTTAGGGGGTGTTGACATAGTTAGTCCCATGGAGCCGATGAGGTCGATGGCTATCTTGGTTGGAAAAGTATTGTCCTCAGCGTTCTCAGACAGGCCCACGAATGACGTCTGTGCTTCGTCATCTTCAGTGTTTCGAACGATCACCCCTCCTCGACGCAGGGTGTCAGTGTCCGAAAGGCGTTGCAGCATTTTGACCATGATTCCCATTGTGGCCGGGATCACGCACTTTGCGGCGAATCTCGCCGCGTTGCGGAGGGCAGCGTTTGTACTGTCTCTGTTCCAGAGGTCGTCCAGGTCGTCCCGCCCATCTTCTCCTGTTTGCAGTAGCTCTAGCAGACCTCCGAACGTTTCGAAGTTCATCTTGCGCATTCTGTCTAACGACAGGCTGACATCGCCCATTAGCATAAAGAGGGGCAGGAACGCGATATCGCCCAGTGCGTGCGCCAGTCGCATCCATCGTATGGCGCCCTGGTTTCTGTGGAGTTGAGAGACCTCGGACCTGGACGTTGGTCCTTTCGTTCCCCTTTCATCGATCTGTTCTTTAAAATATTTCTTCGGGTCTATGGTCTTAAGGGCGGTGCCTCGTCTGAAGATCCAGGCAACCACGATCCAGTCGAGAACCTCCCTCCAGGCGCTGTTGAGTACGTCACCCGACGAGGACTCGGCAACATCGATGGCGCGCTGCAGCAGGTCGTCGAGATCTTCGCCCTTCGTCTCGTTGACGTTGGTGACGTTGGTGGTGCTTGTGAAGCGATGATCGATGTCGACTTTGGATCCGGTCATGATCTGCACGGCGATGTGTGCCAATCTTGCCGGGTCAGCAGGTGCCGATGCTACAACGTTGAGAATGTACACGTAAACTTCGGTCCATTGTTCCGGGCTCAGTCTAGCGCCTCGCCTAAGCTCCGTGGCCCTCCCATTTCGTCTGGGCTTCCTGGCTCCAGGTGCGTTGTTGGAGCGTGAATCGGTCGCCGGAGCTTTTTTCTTTCGCTCCATCTTGTGCGTCACGCCGAACTGCTCGGTCGGCAGCGGTGAGGGAAGGCGTTCCCGCAATCCTGATGTCGTAGTCTCGTCGTAATCGTCTTCGTTTCCGTCCATTGAGCCTTGTGCTTTCATATCGTTGCTCTGGCGTAGTTGTGACAGTGTCAGTGCTGCTCCATTGGTAGGCCGAGTCACTGCAGCTAACACGTGCGGGTCAGGCCGGAGACCTTCGGCGCGCCATCGTGGCGAGTATCCGGAGACATCCATCGAATGCATAGCCTTGCTCCAACCCATGTTCATCGGAGTTGCCTTGGATGAATACTCCTTCACCCATCTTGGAGGCTGAGTGTTCGGCACTTCACTGTTATCTTTATCGTGTCCTATGTGGGAGTGATGGGGGGACCCATCTTCCGGTTCCGCGTTCGTGGTAGCTTGCGACGGCGGGCAATTATCCAGCAAAGTAGCCAAATACTCGCAATTCTCTTCCCACGTCTCGTAGGGCACGCCTGCACTAGTTCGCATGACGGCGAGGAGATATCCGAAGTCGTTCGCTCTGAGAGGTGCGACTTTGGCCAGGCGAATCTCGGCCTCGGATGGCCGGATCGGTGGCAGTGGTGTAGGGGCGACCGTTGCCGTCAATGATGAGTCCAATTCGTCGCCTTCCGTGTCAGAGTTGTCATGGGCTATGTTGCCGTTCGCGGCACTGGTGACCGATCCGGCTTGAGACGAAGCGCGCTGGAGTTCGAGCGATGTCACTCCTGCTCCCCCTCTTCTTTCTTCGCCTCCGGCATTCTTCGCAGAGCTGTGCATGCAGAAGGGGGGGGGGGGTCAGTGATTACCAATCTTTTGATGTCGATGTCGTAGCGTGGACTCGTCAAACTCACCCTTGGCTGAAGAAAATATCGTTCAAAGCATCCTCAGCGACCTGTTCGGGTGTACTGAGTCTGGATGCGCGATGTGGTTGTTCTGTTGTTATACCATGCTTAGGAGATGATGTCCCGGTAAGAACCTCCGATTCTTCTGTGTCGCAGTGATGGTGCTCTGCTCTGTCGTTAAGTAACACCCGGCGGCCCATGTCCAGGCGGGGTGTGAGCTGGTCCGCGGTGCCGTGGTTAGGTTGCACCCCGCGGCCCATGTCCAGGCGGGGTGTGAGCTGTTCCTTGGCGCTCGATCCAGGAGTCTGATCTCTCATTGATAGTGTTGGGATGTATGGAGTTGCCTGAGTGCAAGATGGGCAAGGCTTATGTCGTCTGGATGAGGGTGCGGCTGGATCAGTGCGCTTGATCCCGGCTTTGAGCGGTCGGCCTTGTGGGGAGGCGGGCTGAGATTAGCCAGTTGGTGAGCTGCCAGGAGGCGCAGATAGTGGTGGTCGCACGTAGCCGCGACGATGGTGGTGGTGTGGACAGTGGTTGTTGATGGCGGAGTTGATGGTTGTGTTGATTGTTGGGGCACTGGTGGTGTTGATGGTATGATGATCATGATGATAGTCGCGATGAGTAGGAGGTCAGCAAACGTTGTGTCTTTGTTAAATCAGAGTGAACTTGAATACATACCCCTCGTAGGTCAGTCGCGATGTAGATCTGTTTCGCCAAGTGATGAGCGAGTGAGGAATTGCAGAGTTCACGGATTCCTGTCTTAATGCGGTGGTGGCGGGGGTGGCGGGGTAAATGGTGGTCGTCGTCCAAGGTTTGTGGATTCTGCTGGCGTTGTACTTAAGCGGAGTTTCAAATCAGATGATGAGATTACGTCAGCTTGGCCGTGGCCCGATCGTTGTGCATTCGAACTAATTCTGCACCCAATGGGTGCAAAACTCAGCAACAGGGATATCTACCTGTAGCATTCGAGATTCATATCTGCCCTCATGATAGCCCAGCCCCATCTCTGCTGCTCTTGATACCTATCTTCCCGGCCTGCAGTCGCGTGTTGATAGAATCATCTCGAATCGGTCGAACATCTATTTGTGGAGTGAGCAGTGTGGAGCATTTGTTGTTGACGCCATTTTGACGTGTCACGGGTATCCTCGTCATTCGCTTCCCTTGCCAACCTACTCATCATCACCCTCGCCGTCTTCGGTATCCCTCATATCCACGTCTCCGTCACCCTCGATCACCCGCGCGGACGATTGAGCCGCCATGACCTTTGCCGCGCGTCGCACCGGAGAGTTCTCGTCGTGATCGTTGTCTGACCGGTGTGTGTACTCCATCAATCCAAGCAGCTTGGCCTTGCCGTATGCTTCCCCGCCTTGCTTGCGCTCGACGAAAGCCGCCTTCTGGACTCTGCCCATGGTCTCGAGCTTGAAGAGGTACTTGCTGTTGGGTGGCAGTCTGGCGCCTTGCATGATGTCGATGCAGACGTCGAGCAGGTTTCGTTCTTCTCGTGGTCTGAGTCCCATAACTGCCGAGTATGAAGGCAGGAGCAGGTTGCTTGTCCTGAAAGATTTCGGCTCGGTCTCCGCCATCCGCCCGTATGTCGACACCGCCGTAAGCCCCTGGATCTGTGTCCTGTCTTCGTCATCCGTTTTCCCCTCCTTGAACCGTGACTTGTATGCCTTGAGAAGGATGACGTTAGTCGGCGTTCCGATCGAAAACCCTGCCGATCCTTGCAGCGCGCAGTACATCGCCGTTGGGAACCTTTCGCTAGCGTCATCGTACCTGATTCCGACCATGGTCATGTGTTTTTCAGTGTCGGTTGTGATAGAGACCCCGTAGGCGGGGATGCGAGGGTCCGTTGCTAGCTCCTTCATAGCGCGTGCCATGATCCCTAGGACCGAAGGAATAAACCACTTCGCCGCGAATCTTGCGGCGTTCCTTAGCGCGGCCGTTTTCTCGTCCGTCCTCCATAGCTCTTCGCCGTCCCTTTCGTCCTCGCCAGTCTGGATGAAATGGCAGATTGCTGTGAACAACGGTTCGGAAATACGCCGCGCCTTTTCGAGGGTGAAGCAGGTGTCGCCCATCAAGAGAAGGACCGGAAGAAAGGCCAAGTCACCGATCGCGTGCCCAAGCGTCAACCACCTCATCGCCGCTTGTATCTTGTTCCTCCTTGTGGTTTGCGATAAATTCTGCATTCCTTCTGCAAGAACCTCGTCTTCCTTTATGAGGTCGAGGGCGGTCGCTCTTCGGAGGGTGAAGGCGAAAATCATCCAGTCCAACACCTCCATCCAGCTTGTGTCAAGAGCATTATTCGATGCGCTCAGCGCCGCTGACCTGGCTTGCTTGATGATGTCGACCATCCCGATTTGGCCGGTCATGTTCGCGACGTCTTGTACTGGTTTGTCCTTCGCCTTCCCCTTCGCCTTCGCCTTCGCCTTCGCCTTCGCCTTCTCCTTCTCCTTCTCCTTCTCCTTCTCCTTCTCCTTCTCCTTCTCCTTCTCCTTCTCCTTCTCCTTCTCCTTCTCCTTCTCCTTCTCCTTCTCTTCTCAGCATCCTTCGTTTCCCCCTCACCGCGCGCTCTATGGAAGAGTATCCCCAAGGCGAGTTCCGCGATGACGTTGGGATCTGAAGGTCCCGACGCGACGATGTTCAGGACGCATCTGTATACGTTGCGCCATTGGGCTTCGTCGAGTTGCGTTCCCGGCGTGCTAACCTTCGATCCGCTGCCGCCCCTATTGCCCTTGGCCCTGGGTTTCGGATCGTCCTTTCCGGGCTTGTACCCGGGCAGCCTCGGCTTCTTTGGGCTAGCCTTATTGTTGTTATCGTTGCCTTCGTCCTCCTTTTTGCGTTTGTCCCCTGCTTCAGGGTCTCTGCTGTTGTTGCCGCCTTTGAAGCCACCATCCTCACTCCCCGAGCTGTCCTTGTCCTCGTCCACGTCCATATTCGTCGAGGACTGGAGTTCGAGGTTCGAAGCCGAGTGGGAGGGTCCGGCGATGCTATCGGCGTTGTCCTTGCGAACCGATTTTCGAGGCGAAGGACTGAAGTTAGATCGAGCGTACCTAATGACCCATGATGGGGCCTGAAAGTGAGCGGGTTCCTCTGTGGTGTCCGTTCGTGGTGACTGTGTGGCCGTTTCTGGTTCAGGGGTTGCTTCTGAGTCGCCGATCAGATCTGTGATGTGATCTAGAGTCTCCTTCCACTTGACGCGGTCGGCTCCGAAAGAGTCGCGAAGCGTCGCGAGTAAGTAGCCGAGGTGGCTGGGCTTGAGTTCTTCGAGGCTTTCGCCAGGCGAAGCTCGGACTCCAGTGGCTGAGGAACATCCGGCGTTGGTTGGAGTGGAGTTCCCGGCCTGGGGGCATTGTTGTCGTCACCGTCTTCATCTGGGAAGCAGATGTCGTAACCCTCTGCCTTGAAGTTATGATCGTCGAGCACGAAGGTGATTCCGCCTGGGTACATCCTCGTTTCCCACATTTCCGCCACAAACCACTGCGCCGCTGTCCGAACAGGTTCACCGAGTTGCATCATCTCCGACTGGAGATCCGCCATCGAGATCGTGCCCCCATAGGAAGCCATGAGCTTGTCTCCGAAGTAGTTCCACTCGTCCGACCAAGATTTGGGGATGAGGTGACCGTCCAAGGTACGCATGGGTGGATGCTCTTCCTCCTTCTCCTCATCTTCGTCATCGTCATGCCTGCGAGTCAGGGCGGCAGAAGTATGAGATCAGGAATTTGCGACGTGAAATACAGCGAAGGTGATGCCTTACTTACACGGACGATGTCTCCAGGTTGACCTTGCGCAGCTTGCCCCCTGACTCCTTGTGAGCCTCCATGGGGATGGTTAGGTCGCAGGAAAGCAGCGAGTGCCCGCTCTCTTGTTCGTAGAGCCGAGTGTATTCTTTGTTGGTGAACACCTCATGGAATTGCCCCAAGCTCCAGGGTTCGTCTTCGTCTTCCTCGTGCTCGTTGAACTTGCCGACAACGATCCCAGCCAGCGCGTCCAGTGGACTTTGAAGATGATGGCATGCAGCTTTGGCGTTGGTATAGTTGCTGTCTTGGTCGAACTTATCGATGATAGCTCTGACGTCTGCCCAGCCCTTCTCCCAGGAAGAATCGAACATGAATGTTGATGTCGAGTGGATCGTGGTTGCAGTGACGGCGCGAGTCTGCAGATAGCAACAGATTGAGGAGTTAGCCTTCGTTGATATCTAGATAGCGATCACCGTAAGAGGGTACGTACCTGGGTGGGAGAGGGAGCCGAGGGAGTCGATATGATGTTCTCACGGTCTATACCCGGGTGAGGTTGGATGGTAGCCTGGAGCTGCTCGTTGCTGCTACTTGACTGCTCGTTGCTGCTGAGCTGCTCGTTGTTGCTGCCTGTCTGCTCGTTGTTGCTGCCTGTCTGCTCGTTGTTGTTGTCTGTCTGCTCGTTGTTGCTGTTTGGCTGCTTGTTGTTGTGGTCGTTGAGCTGCTCGTTGCTGCCCGGCGGCTCGGTGTTGCTGCCGTGCTCAGTCCAGGAGCTGGGCGAGTCTGCAGATAGCAATAGAATGAGGAGTCAGCTTTCGTTGATATCTAGATAGCGATCAGCGCAAAAGGGTACGTACCTGGGTGGGAGAGGGATTCGAGGGAGTCGATATGATGTTCTCACGGTCTATACCCGGGTGAGGTTGGATGGTAGCCTGGAGCTGCTCGTTGCTGCTACTTGATGCTCGTTGCTGCTGAGCTGCTCGTTGTTGCTGCCTGTCTGCTCGTTGTTGCTGCCTGTCTGCTCGTTGTTGTTGTCTGTCTGCTCGTTGTTGCTGTTTGGCTGCTTGTTGTTGTGGTCGTTGAGCTGCTCGTTGCCGCCCGGCGGCTCGGTGTTGCTGCCGTGCTCAGTACCAGGAGCTGGGCGAGTCTGCAGATAGCAATAGATTGAGGAGTCAGCTTTCGTTGATATCTAGGTAGCGATCAGCGCAAAGGGTACGTACCTGGGTGGGAGAGGGAGTCGAGATGATGTTCTCACGGTCTATACCCGGGTGAGGTTGGCTGGTAGGCTGGAGCTGCTCGTTGTTGCTGATTGTCTGCTCGTTGCTGTTGAGCTGCTCGTTGTTGCTGCTGTTGAGCTGCTCGTTGTCCTTGAGCTGCTCGTCGCTGCTGGTGGGCTGCTCGTTGTTGCTGCTTGGCTGCTGCGCGACCAGTTGTTGGTCGATGAGGTTGGCGTCGGTAGTCGCGTTGGCATTAATCTGCGGCGGGTCGGGCTCCTCAGCGCCTGACCCGCGACCTATAGTCAAGCAGGGTGTGGACATCAGAAGCGTGGTTGTTGATGCGTGGTGAGGATGGGTGTGATGGTGAGTGGTGTGGGTGTAGGATTTCGCACCCATTGGGTGCAAGAATCGCCACCTCTGGCTTCGGAGCCTTCTCGAAACTCGACAAGTAATTGATCGATTGATCGATCGAATCCTTCCAGAACCTTCCACCGATGAAAATGACGCAATCGAAAGTTTAGCTTTTTCCTTTGAAAATTCAATCTCCTTGAGCAAAATTCACTTCTGGGTGCCAACGCTCTCGTTGTCCATCCTGCACGGGCCATCCAAAAGAGATTTTGAGTTGATTTTTCGAGTTCGAACGAAAAAATTCTGCTGCGCATCCAGTCTCCGGCACCTCCACCACCACCACCCGCTTGGATTTCACACCCATTGGGTTCGAAATTCGCCAACCTCGACATCGACATCAACCAGCCAGCTCATCCAGCACTCTCACTCTCACTCTCACTCTCACTCTCCCACCCCTCTACGTTTCTCTCGCGCCGATCACCGCCTGCTGTGCTCTCATATCCATCTTGAATTTCACACCCATTGGGTGCGAAACTCGCCAACCTCGACATCGACACCAACCAGCCAGCGCATACAACACTCTCACTCTCACTCTCACTCTCACTCTCACTCTCACCCCCTCTACGGTTCTCTCGCGCCGATCACCGCTTGCTGTGCTCTCATATCCATCTTGGATTTCACACCCATTGGGTGCGAAACTCGCCAACCTCGACATCGACATCAACCAGCCAGCGCATCCAGCACTCTCACTCTCACACTTTCACCCCTCTACGTTTCTCTCGCGCCGACCATTGCTCCCCGTGCTCTCATACCCACCTTGGATTTCACACCCATTGGGTGCGAAACTCGCCAGCCTCGACATCGACACCAACCCAGACGGCGCATCCAGCACATTCACTCTCACTCTCACTCTCACTCTCCCCCCCTCTACGGTCCTCTCCCGCCGACCATTGCTCCCCGTGCTCTCATACCCACCTTGGATTTCACACCCATTGGGTGCGAAACTCGCCAGCCTCGACGTCGACACCAACCCAACCAGCCTTCGCTTCACGATCACGATCACCTCTCATTTCAGACTCATCGACGACAAAGGCCAACAATTGACGCTACAGGCTCTGTGTTGTGCTCGATACCAGACGGTCGCAGCCCCAGCCGCAAAGTGAGTCGGCTCAGCAGCGAGGCAAAATAACTCTTCCCAGTTTCTGATCTCGTTTCCTATCTCCCTATCCCTGCTCCCCACTGCGCTACAGGCTCCGTGCTGTGCTCGATATCATTGCCCGCCAACAATTGATGCTACAGGCTCTGTGTTGTGCTTAATATCAGTCGGTCGCAGCTTCAGCCGCAGAGTGAGTCGCGTCAGTAGCAATTCACTATTACCCGTACCAGCTTCTGATCTCGTCTTCTATCTTCCTTTCTTTGCCCCCTTCCCATCCCGAACAGGACGATCAACGATGCTCAGCTACGCCCAGCGTATATCAAAGCTCTTCACCGACGTCGCCCTGGTGACTCCTGGTCAGTACGGTCGACCGGTACCTCGCTATCCATCGAATTCTAGGTTCGTCGATCAAGACTACCCGGACTACGGACTCCCCCACCCCGACGCGTATACAACGGCAGAGCCACCGTTCGTCTTTATGGGGGTTGACTTCACTCAGCCGTTCGACGTTACATCATTTCCTCTTCCGGTAACATACTCGCGGTTAGCCCGTCTTCGCCATTACCTTTCCAGATGCAAGAAGCTGGCACGGGAACAAAACATCAGCTTTCCTTTCCACCTCCTGCAGCTTTTCGCGCGCGTCAACAACGCCCAGCGGCGCGTTCATCGCAGACGTTCGGCACGCTTTTCGGGGTACAGGATGGAACTCAACGACCTCACTGTTTCGGACGAGGTTGCAGTCGAACGTATGAATACCCACAAGCTCGGCTCTTCGGTCGATGGAAATGATCGGGCGATGCTCTTTTTCCTCTGGGACGCGCCTTTGGGAAACTACCAGCCTCAGAAGTTGGGTGTTGCGGAAACTGCCGAACGTTTGGCACAGTATGGTTGGGAGCCCACCACAACGTTGATCAGCGCTGCGAACGCGTTTCGTATGCGTCCCTTCAGTCGCAACCAAGTCTTTGACCCCCATCGCTGGCAAGAGTACCGGGATCATCTTACAGCCAATCTTGCCGGACAGGACGGAGCCGTATCAACGCTAACGGTGCCTACGAACGGGCAACCCCAGGCAGGGCCATCTCATCTCCTCGAACCTGCAACAGTTCTTCTGAGTATAGCTCATGAGGGTCATTCCCAACCTCAACATCAAACCGATGAGGTTTCGCTCGTGTCCAGTGTCTCCTCGGTCACTTCTGCGACTCCCTCGACGTTTGTCGCGTCGGGTATACCTCCGGAACACTCATATCAGGCAGCTCAATCCGAGACGGCTGATGTTACGATGGCTGCCGCAGATCTAGTACGGGTGTCGTCACCAGCCCCGAGTCCAACACGCCAACAGCAGCTACAAGCCATATCTCGCCCCATTTGGCATCTCACCCTGAACTGCCGGAGACGTCTCAATCCGAGACGGCTGATGTTACGATGGCTGCCGCAGATCTAGTACGGGTGTCGTCACCAGCCCCCGAGTCCAACACGCCAACAGCAGCTACAAGCCATATCTCGCCCCATTTGGCATCTCACCCTGAACTGCCGGAGACGTCTCAATCCGAGACGGCTGATGTTACGATGGCTGCCGCAGATCTAGTACGGGTGTCGTCACCAGCCCCCGAGTCCAACACGACAACAGCAGCTACAAGCCATATCTCGCCCCATTTGGCATCTCACCCTGAACTGCCGGAGACGTCTCAATCCGAGACGGCTGATGTTACGATGGCTGCCGCAGATCCAAACCAAGCTCCGCTTAAGCAGCTCGGCCCTCCACCTTGTCAGGACAAGATTGTCCGTGAGCCGGTCAAGCTACGACCAAGACTTTTGCCTGATCGAACGGTGTGGGTCATCGAAAACTCTACCTCCGATGGCCCGCTTGACAAGATGGTCGAATACGAAGGTGTGCTCGCAAGTAACGGTGCAGTTGTTGCCGGGAATCGACGGATCAGCGATGTGGTTATCTGGCGGCGGCGGCAATTCGATGTTGGCGCTCCCCCGGCGGTCGCGATGGAGGATGTCGGTCTTTACTCGTGGCGGTATTTGGATCCACGCACTGGCGCATACCTCCCAGAGGTTGCCGATAGCATCATCGAGCGTGTGCAGACGCTTCCGCTGGAGATCGTCTTTATGATCCTCCGTCTGGTGTGCGACTCTCATCCAGCTTTCAAAAAAATGGGCAAGGTGTTTCCCGGAGTCAAGCAGCGGGAGCGACAGCTTCAGATCGGCCCAGTCTTTTTCCCGCCTGCTTGGTCGCGCCGGGAGATCGGGTTACGCCAAGTGCTGCCTCGTCCTAGCGACGCCAACCTCAAAGCTGATGAAGTCGTTGCCAGGACCCGAGGACTCGTCATCATTCCGCACACATCGACGACCGTCGACGAGGCGGTCGGCATTTGGCCAGAAGGAGGTTGGGGCGACGCCGCGGAAGCCGCTATCGATGTGCTGGGCTATCCCGCGCTGCTCAACAAGAAGACAGAACAGTGGGCTCCCGCTCAACCGGGTCGACCAGTCAAAGATAGGAACGTTCGCATATTCTTCGAGAACGCTCTTGCTCTCGTCCCGCGCCTGGACAAGTTGGATAAGCTTCGACATCTAGACCTGCGGATGGGCGTCTGGATGCTCTACCAATCTTACATCGACGCGTTGGATTGGAACGATGAATGGCTATATGACCTTGTCAAACGAAACCGTTACCTCCGCCGACTGAGTGTCGTTCTCGACATTCGTCGCTGGCATAGCGACGAGCTGCACACTGAACCCACCATCACACTGCAACGACTCCTCGGTGCGGAGGCTGAGCCTAGCCTCAGCGACGAGAACAGAACCTGGACGAAGATGGCGGACCGGCCTAAAGCTGGTTATGTGTCTATTGCGGATCGGACCAGGCTCAGATACGTGTCCATCATCATGCCAGGCGTCACCATGTGGGCGTCCCCAAGCCGCGTCTTCAGCTGTCTGCAGTCGGTCACGACCTTCGTCTTGATCTGCAACATCTTCGACAGCACCGTCGCATCCGGCGTTCTTGCTTATCAGGTCGCGGAACATTTTGAGATACATTGGAGACGCTCAGCGTGATCGTTCTCAGCGACGATCAAAGCAGCATCAGCTCTTTTTACGACCACTCGATCCGCAACCTCGTTCCTATGAGGGATGAGGATGATGAATACGATGAGAATGATGGAGGCGGCAATGGGCAGAGCAGACAAGGCAGTCGTTCGCTCCGATCTTTCGACGAATGTTCCTCGACAGTCGTGCTGCCACGATTGAAAGAGTTCCACTTCGAGGGCCGTCTCTTTCCCTTCCGCGTTCTGCAGCTCCTAGAGATGCCTAGCGTGGATCTCTTTGTGTTTAGGGTCCCGGGCAATGACCTTGGAGTGAGGTCCTCTGCCGATAACACACGACCCCGACTTCCAGTCCTCCTCCGAGGACTGCAGTACGGCGCTATGGGCCCGTTCCCTAGCAAAGACGCTGCCCTTTCGGCGTACCTGTCTGTTGTAGGCGACGATCATTTTCAGCCGCTACGGTCAGGCGCAGTCAGGCTCTTCGGCGATCACAATCAAGATATCAAGGACTTAGATGGGTTAACAGACGACGAGTTTCGGAGCCTAGGTTCTGTTGGGATGCAGCCCTCTGGCGGTTCTAGCTACGACCGTGCCCGTGGTGTCGGTGGAGATCGAAGTCGAGGTCGTGGGGGCGGTGGAGCTCGAGGCCGAGGTCGCGGTGGTGGTGATGAACGTTCGAGGTATTCCAATCCCCCAAGTCGTCATTCTCACGCCTATGAGCCGTACCCCTCGCGCTATCCTGCCGAGGAGCGGTCACATCAGACGTCTGGGATGCGGCGAGAGAACGATCATCATCGGTCAGCTTACGGTCACGGAGTCAGACAAGAAAGGGAACAGGAACGGCCGCATCACACTTCTGGCATCAGGCTAGATAGCGATCGCAGTCTCTACCAAGGACGTAGTTCCCCCCACGATCGAGGTGGATCCGACGTTCGCTCAAGTCACAGTCATTACGGGGGTTCAAGTTATCCTGCCGATCGGGGATGGGACCGGCAGCGTGACTCAACGCAGCATCCGCCGTCTGGATCTCGTGGTGGGGCCTTCCGGCGTTGAATTGGCCAGAGTCACTGAGTTGTCGTCCGTGTTTATGGTGCATGGGCAGGCGTACGTCTTCTCGGTGCGCGGCTCGCATCGACATCCAAGAATCGTCGCATTGAATACAAGCATTTTCTCGCTTCTACCAGTTCTATCAAGAACGAACGCCGACATCCGCATCTTCCTCCAGCAAATTCCCTACTTTTGTATACCGAACCCTTGCATAGCACATATAGACCCCATCAACACGTCAAGCTCCGTTGTCAGGCCCAGAATCCTGCATCCTACATCCCCAATAGACTGCATTTCGCGTATTTGATCGCCAACTTGACCCTGAATACATCTGCTTTTTTTTTTTTTTTTTTTTTTTTTTTGACAGATCGGAGTGGACAGGATACTTGCCAGCTCCATGTGTCATGGTAAAAGTACCGTGTGTGCATTTCGTAGACGGGGAGGAAAAGGAAAAGGATACTTAGCTATCGGCAGCACCGGTAGTGAAGGAATATCGACATGACGACGAGTGGTATAAGCACGCCAGTATTCTGCACCCAATGGGTGCAAAAACTCAGCAACGGGGACATCTACCTGTAGTTCTCGATACTCATATCTGCCCTCGTGATAGTCTAAGCCCAATTACGCCGCTCGTGATACCTATCTCCCTGGTCTGCAGTCGCGTGTTGGGAGAATCATTTCGAATCGGTCGAGCATCTATTGCGGAGTGAGCAGTGTGGAGCATTTGTTGTTGACGCCATTTTGACGTGTCACGGGTATCCTCGTCATCCGCTTCCCTTGCCAACCTACTCATCATCACCCTCGCCGTCTTCGGTATCCCTCATATCCACGTCTCCGTCACCCTCGATCACCCGCGCGGACGATTGAGCCGCCATGACCTTTGCCGCGCGTCGCACCGGAGAGTTCTCGTCGTGATCGTTGTCTGACCGGTGTGTGTACTCCATCAATCCAAGCAGTTTGGCTTTGCCGTATGCTTCCCCGGCTTGCTTGCGCTCGACAAAAGCCGCCTTCTGGACTCTGCCCATGGTCTCAAGCTTGAAGAGATTCTTGCTATTGGGTGGCAGTCTGGCGCCTTGCATAATGTCGATGCAGACGTCCAGCAGGCGTCGTTCTTCTGGTGGTTTGAGTCCCATAACTGCCGAGTATGAAGGCAGGAGCAAGTTGCTTGTCCTGAAAGATTCTGGCTCAGTCTCCGCCATCAGTCCGTATGTCGACACCGCCGCGAGCCCCTGGATGTGTGTCCTGTCCTCGTCATCCGTTTTCCCCTCCTTGAACCGTGACTTGTATGCCTTGAGAAGATGACGTTCGTCGGCGTTCCGATCGAAAACCCTGCCGATCCTTGCAGCGCGCAGTACATCGCCGTTGGGAACCTTTCGCTAGCGTCATCGTACCTGATTCCGACCATGGTCATGTGTTCTTCAGTGTCGGTTATGATAGAGACCCCGTAGGCGGGGATGCGAGGGTCCGTTGCTAGCTCCTTCATAGCGCGTGCCATGATCCCTAGGACCGAAGGAATAAACCACTTCGCCGCGAATCTTGCGGCGTTCCTTAGCGCGGCCGTTTTCTCGTCCGTCCTCCATAGCTCTTCGCCGTCCCTTTCGTCCTCGCCAGTCTGGATGAAATGGCAGATTGCTGTGAACAACGGTTCGGAAATACGCCGCGCCTTTTCGAGGGTGAAGCAGGTGTCGCCCATCAAGAGAAGGACCGGGAGAAAGGCCAAGTCACCGATCGCGTGCCCAAGCGTCAACCACCTCATCGCCGCTTGTATCTTGTTCCTCCTTGTGGTTTGCGACAAATTCTGCATTCCTTCTGCAAGAACCTCGTCTTCCTTTATGAGGTCGAGGGCGGTCGCTCTTCGGAGGGTGAAGGCGAAAATCATCCAGTCCAACACTTCCATCCAGCTTGTGTCAAGAGCATTATTCGATGCGCTCAGCGCCGCTGACCTGGCTTGCTTGATGATGTCGACCATCCCGATTTGGCCGGTCATGTTCGCGACGTCTTGTACTGGTTTGTCCTTCGCCTTCGCCTTCGCCTTCGCCTTCGCCTTCGCCTTCGCCTTCTCCTTCTCCTTCTCCTTCTCCTCCGCATCCTTCGTTTCCCCCTCACCGCGCGCTTTATGGAAGAGTATCCCCAAGGCGAGTTCCGCGATGACGTTGGGATCTGAAGGTCCCGACGCGACGATGTTCAGGACGCATCTGTATATGGTGCGCCATTGGGCTTCGTCGAGTTGCGTTCCCGGCGTGCTAACCGTCGATCCGCTGCCGCCCCTATTGCCCCTGGCCCTGGGTCTTGGATCGTCCTTTCCGGGCTTGTACCCGGGCAGCCTCGGCTTCTTTGGGCTAGCCTTATTGTTGTTATCGTCGTTTTCGTCCCTATTTTTGCGTTTGTCCCCTGCCTCAGGGTCTCTGCTCTTGTCGCCGCCTTTGGAGCCACCATCCTCACTCCCCGAGCTGTCCTTGTCCTCGTCCACGTCCATATTCGTCGAGGATTGGAGTCCGAGGTTCGAAGCCGAGTGGGAGGGTCCGGCGATGCTATCGGCGTTGTCCTTGCGAACCGATTTCCGAGGCGAAGGACTGAAGCTAGATCGAGCGTACTTAATGACCCATGATGGGGCCTGAAAGTGAGCGGGTTCCTCTGCGGTGTCCGTTTGTGGTGACTGTGTGGCCGTTTCTGGTTCAGGGGTAGCTTCTGAGTCGCCGATCAGATCTGTGATGTGATCTAGAGTCTCCTTCCACTTGACGCGGTCGGCTCCGAAAGAGTCGCGAAGCGTCGCGAGTAAGTAGCCGAGGTGGCTGGGCTTGAGGTTCTTCGAGGCTTTCGCCAGGCGAAGCTCGGACTCCAGCGGCTGAGGAACATCCGGCGTTGGCTGGAGTGGAGTTTCCGACCTGGGGGTATGGATGTCGACATCGCCTTCATCCGGCCAGCAGATGTCGTCACCCTCGGCCTGGAAGTCAAGGTCGTCGAGGACGACGGCGATTCCCCCCGGGTGCGTCTTTGTCTCCAACTTGTTGTTCACGAACCACTTCGCTGCCGTTAGAGCAGGCTCATCGATCTCCGTGGTGATGACCATGAGGTCCTCCAGCGTGAGTGTGCCCTTGTAGAAAGAGTGGAGCGCGGTTGTGAACTTGGCCCACTCATTTGTCCAAGCAGCAGGGATGAGGCGACCGTCCAAGGTACGCGGGGTGGCACCTTTGATGCGCCATACCACATCCTCTTCCTCCTCCTCCTCCTGGTCTTCGTCATGTCTGCGGGTCACGGTAGCGGCAGGACGAGGTTAGAGACTTGCTAGCGATGTGAAATACATGGAAGGTGATGCCCTACTTACACGGACGATGTCTCCAGGTTGACCTTGCGCAGCTTGCCCCCTGACTCCTTGTGAGCCTCCATGGGGTTGGTTAGGTCGCAGGAAAGCAGCGAGTGCCCGCTCTCTTGTTCGTAGAGCCGAGTGTATTCTTTGTTGGTGAACACCTCATGGAATTGCCCCAAGCTCCAGGGTTCGTCTTCGTCTTCCTCGTGCTCGTTGAACTTGCCGACAACGATCCCAGCCAGCGCGTCCAGTGGACTTTGAAGATGATGGCATGCAGCTTTGGCGTTGGTATAGTTGCTGTCTTGGTCGAACGTATCGATGATAGCTCTGACGTCTGCCCAGCCCTTCTCCCAGGAAGAATCGAACATGAATGTTGATGTCGAGTGGATCGTGGTTGCAGTGACGGCGCGAGTCTGCAGATAGCAACAGATTGAGGATTCAGCCTTCGTTGATATCTAGATAGCGATCAGCGTAAGAGGGTACGTACCTGGGTGGGAGAGGGAGCTGAGGGAGTCGATATGATGTTCTCACGGTCTATACCCGGGTGAGGTTGGCTGGTAGCCTGGAGCTGCTTGTTGTTGCTGTTTGTCTGCTCGCTGCTGCTGAGCTGCTCGTTGCTGCTGAGCTGCTCGTTGTTGCTGCCTGTCTGCTCGTTGTTGCTGCCTGTCTGCTCGTTGTTGTTGTCTGTCTGCTCGTTGTTGCTGTTTGGCTGCTTGTTGTTGTGGTCGTTGAGCTGCTCGTTGCTGCCCGGCTGCTCGGTGTTGCTGCCGTGCTCAGTCCCAGAAGCTGGGCGAGTCTGCAGATAGCAGTAGATTGAGGAGTCAGCTTTCGTTGACATCTAGATAGCGATCAGCGCAAGGAGGTACTTACCTGGGTGGGAGAGGGAGTCGAGGGAGTTGACACGATGTTCTCACGGTCTATACCCGGGGGAGGTTGGATGGTAGCCTTGATGCGCCATACCACATCCTCTTCCTCCTCCTCCTCCTGGTCTTCGTCATGTCTGCGGGTCACGGTAGCGGCAGGACGAGGTTAGAGACTTGCTAGCGATGTGAAATACATGGAAGGTGATGCCCTACTTACACGGACGATGTCTCCAGGTTGACCTTGCGCAGCTTGCCCCCTGACTCCTTGTGAGCCTCCATGGGGTTGGTTAGGTCGCAGGAAAGCAGCGAGTGCCCGCTCTCTTGTTCGTAGAGCCGAGTGTATTCTTTGTTGGTGAACACCTCATGGAATTGCCCCAAGCTCCAGGGTTCGTCTTCGTCTTCCTCGTGCTCGTTGAACTTGCCGACAACGATCCCAGCCAGCGCGTCCAGTGGACTTTGAAGATGATGGCATGCAGCTTTGGCGTTGGTATAGTTGCTGTCTTGGTCGAACGTATCGATGATAGCTCTGACGTCTGCCCAGCCCTTCTCCCAGGAAGAATCGAACATGAATGTTGATGTCGAGTGGATCGTGGTTGCAGTGACGGCGCGAGTCTGCAGATAGCAACAGATTGAGGATTCAGCCTTCGTTGATATCTAGATAGCGATCAGCGTAAGAGGGTACGTACCTGGGTGGGAGAGGGAGCTGAGGGAGTCGATATGATGTTCTCACGGTCTATACCCGGGTGAGGTTGGCTGGTAGCCTGGAGCTGCTTGTTGTTGCTGTTTGTCTGCTCGTTGCTGCTGAGCTGCTCGTTGTTGCTGCCTGTCTGCTCGTTGTTGCTGCTTGGCTGCTTGTTGTTGTGGTCGTTGCGCTGCTCGTTGCTGCCCGGCTGCTCGGTGTTGCTGCCGTGCTCAGTCCCAGAAGCTGGGCGAGTCTGCAGAAAGCAATAGATTGTGGAGTCAGCTTTCGTTGATATCTAGGTAGCGATCAGTGCAAGAGGGTACGTACCTGGGTGGGAGAGGGATTCGAGGGAGTCGATATGATGTTCTCACGGTCTATACCCGGGTGAGGTTGGATGGTAGCCTGGAGCTGCTCGTTGCTGCTACTTGACTGCTCGTTGCTGCTGAGCTGTTCGTTGTTGCTGCCTGTCTGCTCGTTGTTGCTGCCTGTCTGCTCGTTGTTGCTGCCTGTCTGCTCGTTGTTGCTGTCTGTCTGCACGTTGTCGCTGCTTGGCTGCTTGTTGTTGTGGTCGTTGCGCTGCTCGTTGCTGCCCGGCGGCTCGGTGTTGCTGCCGTGCTCAGTCCCAGAAGCTGGGTGAGTCTGCAGATAGCAATAGATTGAGGGGTCAGCCTCCGTTGATATCCATGTAGCGATCAGCGCAAGAGGGTACGTACCTGGGTGGGAGAGGGAGTCGAGATGATGTTCTCACGGTCTATACCCGGGTGAGGTTGGCTGGTAGGCTGGAGCTGCTCGTTGTTGCTGATTGTATGCTCGCTGTTGCTGAGCTGCTCGTTGTTGCTGCTGTTGAGCTGCTCGTTGTCCTTGAGCTGCTCGTCGCTGCTGGTGGGCTGCTCGTTGTTGCTGCTTGGCTGCTGCGCGACCAGCTGCTGGTCGATGAGGTTGGCGTCGGTAGGCGCGTTGGCATTAATCTGCGGCGGGTCGGGCTGCTCGGCGCCTGACCCGCGACCTATAGTCAAGCAGGGTGTGGACATCAGAAGCGTGGTTGTTGATGCGTGGTGAGGATGGGTGTGATGGTGAGTGGTGTGGGTGCAGGATTTCGCACCCATTGGGTGCAAGAATCGCCACCTCTGGCTTCGGAGCCTTCTCGAAACTCGACAAGTAATTGATCGATTGATCGATCGAATCCTTCCAGAACCTTCCACCGATGAAAATGACGCAATCGAAAGTTTAGCTTTTTCCTTTGAAAATTCAATCTCCTTGAGCAAAATTCGCTTCTGGGTGCCAACGCTCTCGTTGTCCGTCCTGCACGGGCCATCCAAAAGAGATTTTGAGCTGATTTTCGAGTTGGAACGAAAAAATTCTGCTGCGCATTCAGTCTCCAGCACCTCCACCACCACCACCCGCTTGGATTTCACACCCATTGGGTTCGAAATTCGCCAACCTCGACATCGACATCAACCAGCCAGCGCATCCAGCACTCTCACTCTCACTCTCACTCTCTTACCCCTCTACGTTTCTCTCGCGCCGATCACCGCCTGCTGTGCTCTCATACCCACCTTGGATTTCACACCCATTGGGTGCGAAACTCGCCAACCTCGACATCGACATCAACCAGCCAGCTCATCCAGCACTCTCACTCTCACTCTCACTCTCACTCTCACTCTCCCACCCCTCTACGTTTCTCTCGTGCCGATCACCGCCCGCTGTGCTCTCATATCCATCTTGGATTTCACACCCATTGGGTGCGAAACTCGCGAACCTCGACATCGACACCAACCCAGACGGCGCATCCAGTACATTCACCCTCACTCTCCCCCCCTCTACGGTCCTCTCCCGCCGACCATTGCTCCCCGTGCTCTCATACCCACTTTGGATTTCACACCCATTGGTGCGAAACTCGCCTACCTCGACGTCGACACCAACCCAACCAGCCTTCGCTTCACGATCACGATCACCTCTCATTTCAGACTCATCGACAACAAAGGCCAACAATTGACGCTACAGGCTCTGTGTTGTGCTTGATACCCGACGGTCGCAGTTCCAGCCTCAAAGTGAGTCGGCTCAGCAGCGAGGCAAAATAACTCTTCCCAGTTTCTGATCTCGTTTCCTATCTCCCTATCCCTGCTCCCCACTGCGCTACAGGCTCCGTGCTGTGCTCGATATCATTGCCCGCCAACAATTGATGCTACAGGCTCTGTGTTGTGCTTAATATCAGTCGGTCGCAGCTTCAGCCGCAGAGTGAGTCGCGTCAGTAGCAATTCACTATTACCCGTACCAGCTTCTGATCTCGTCTTCTATCTTCCTTTCTTTGCCCCCTTCCCATCCCGAACAGGACGATCAACGATGCTCAGCTACGCCCAGCGTATATCAAAGCTCTTCACCGACGTCGCCCTGGTGACTCCTGATCAGTACGGTCGACCGGTACCTCGCTATCCATCGAATTCTAGGTCCGTCGATCAAGACTACCCGGACTACGGACTCCCCCACCCCGACGCGTATACAACGGCAGAGCCACCGTTCGTCTTTATGGGGGTTGACTTCACTCAGCCGTTCGACGTCATATCATTCCCTCTTCCGGTAACATTCTCGCGGTTAGCCCGTCTTCGCCATTACCTTTCCAGATGCAAGAAGCTGGCACGGGAACAAAACATCAGCTTTCCTTTCCACCTCCGGCAGCTTTTCGCGCGCGTCAACAACGCCCAGCGACGCGCTCATCGTAGACGCTCGAGGCGCTTTTCGGAGTTCAAGATCGAACTCGACGACCCCACTGTTCCGGACGAGGTTGCAGTCGAACGTATGAATACCCACAAGCTCGGCTCTTCGGTCGATGGAAATGATCGGGCGATGCTCTTTTTCCTCTGGGACGCGCCTTTGGGAAACTACCAGCCTCAGAAGTTGGGTGTTGCGGAAACTGCCGAACGTTTGGCACAGTATGGTTGGGAGCCCACCACAACGTTGATCAGCGCTGCGAACGCGTTTCGTATGCGTCCCTTCAGTCGCAACCAAGTCTTTAACCCCCATCATTGGCAAGAGTACCGGGATCATCTGACAGCCAATCTTGCCGGACAGGACGGAGCCGTAGCAACGCTAACGGTGCCTACGAACGGGCAACCCCAGGCAGGGCCATCTCATCTCCTCGAACCTGCAACACCTCTTCCGAGTATAGCTCATGAGGATCATTCCCAACCTCAACATCAACCCGAAGAGGTTTCGCTCGTGTCCAGTGTCTCCTCGGTCACTTCTGCGACTCCCTCGACGGTCGTCGCGTCGGGTATACCTACAGAACGCTCATCTCAGGCAGCTGAGGTGGACGTGTCCGATGTCACCATGGCTGTCGCAGACCTTGTACTGTCGTCACCAGCCATCGAGCCGTTCGAATCTGCTCCAGATGTGGTCAAAGACTCGACATTCCGGGCATCTCAGTCCGAGCTGTCTGAGGTACAACAGGGTGTCGAAAATGCAGGTCCATGTGCCCTCAACTCGACGTCGTCAGCCACGGCAGAGTCTAACTCTCCCGAAGAAGGCATGATCAGTCACGCTCTGTTTCAGCGAGCCGACCGTCCACCGTGCAAAGACAAATTTGTCCGCGAGCCGATCGAGCTACGACCAAGACTTTTGCCTGATCGAACGGTGTGGGTCATCGAGAACCCTACCTCCGATGGCCCGCTTGACAAGATGGTCGAATACGAAGGTGTGCTCGCAAGTAACGGTGCAGTTGTTGCCGGGAATCGACGGATCAGCGATGTGGTTATCTGGCGGCGGCGGCAATTCGATGTTGGCGCTCCCCCGGCGGTCGCGATGGAGGATGTCGGTCTTTACTCGTGGCGGTATTTGGATCCACGCACTGGCGCATACCTCCCAGAGGTTGCCGATAGTATCATCGAGCGTGTGCAGACGCTTCCGCTGGAGATCGTCTTTATGATCCTCCGTCTGGTGTGCAACTCTCAGCCGGCTTTCAAAAACATGGGCAAGGTGTTTCCCGGAGTCCTGCAGCGGGAACGACAGCTTCAGATCGGTCCAGTCTTTTTCCCGCCTGCTTGGTTGCGCCGGGAGATCGGGCTACGTCAAGTGCTGCCTCGTCCCAGCGACGCCAACCTCAATCTCGACGAAGTCGTTGCTAAGACTCGAGGACTTGTCATCATTCCGCATACATCGACGGCCGTTAACGATGCTGTTGATATGTGGCCAGAAGGAGGCTGGGGCGACGCCGAGGAAGCCGCCATCGATTTGCTGGGCTATCCCGCGCTGCTGAACAAGAAGACAGAACAGTGGGCTTCCCTGCATCCGGACCGACCAGTCAAAGACCAGAACGTTCGTATATTCTTCGAGAATGCTCTTGCTCTTGTCCCGCGCCTGGATGAGTTGGAGAATCTTCGACATCTAGACCTGCGGATGGGCGTCTGGATGCTCTACCAGTCTTACCTCGACGCGTTGGATTGGAACGATGAATGGCTATATGACCTTGTCAAACGGAACCGTTACCTCCGTCGACTTAGTGTAGTTCTCGACATTCGTCGCTGGCATAGCGACGAGCTGCATTCCGACGTCACTATCACGCTGCAACGACTCCTCGGTGCGGAGGCTGAGCCTGACATCAGCGACGAGACTACAACCTGGACGAATATGGCGGACCGGCCTAAAGCTGGTTACGTGTCTATTGCGGATCGGACCAGGCTCAGATACGTGTCCATCATCATGCCAGGCGTCACCATGTGGGCGTCCCCAAGCCGCGTCCTCAGCTGTCTGCAGTCGGTTACGACGTTCGTCCTAATCTGCAACATGTTCGACAGCCCCATCGCATCCGGCGTTCTTGCTTATCAGGTCGCGGAACATTTTCGAGATACATTGGAGACGCTCAGCGTGATCGTTCTCAGCGACGATCAAAGCAGCACTAGCTCTACTTACGACCACTCGATCCCAAATCTCATTCCTCTAGCAGACGATGAGGATGAGTACGACGACTACGACAGCAACAGTAGTGGGAAGAAGAAACAACGCGATTGTTCGCTCGAATCTTTCAACAGCTGTTCCTCGACAGTCGTGCTGCCACGATTGAAAGAGTTCCACTTCGAGGGCCGTCTCTTTCCCTTCCGCGTTCTGCAGCTCCTAGAGATGCCTAGCGTGGATCTCTTTGTGTTTAGGGTCCCGGGCAATGACCTTGGAGTGAGGTCCTCTTCCGATAACACACGACCCCGACTTCCAGTCCTCCTCCGAGGACTGCAATACGGCGCTATGGGCCCGTTCCCTAGCAAAGACGCTGCCCTTTCGGCGTACCTGTCTGTTGTAGGCGACGATCATTTTCAGCCGCTACGGTCAGGCGCAGTCAGGCTCTTCGGCGATCACAATCAAGATATCAAGGACTTAGATGGGTTAACAGACGCCGAGTTTCGGAGCCTAGGTTCTGTTGGGATGCAGCCCTCTGGCGGTTCTAGCTACGACCGTGCCCGTGGTGGCGGTGGAGTTCGAGGTCGAGGTCGTGGCGTCGGTGGAGCTCGAGGCCGAGGTCGTGGTGGTAGCGATGAACGTTCGAGGCATTACGATCACCCGATTCGTTATTCTCGAGCCCATGATCAGTACCTCTCGCGCTATCCTGCCGAGGAGCGGTCACATCAGACGTCTGGGATGCGGCGAGAGAACGATCATCATCTGTCAGCTTACGGTTATGGAGCCAGACAAGAAACGGAACAAGAACGGCCGCATCACACGTCTGGCATCAGGCTAGATACCGATCGCAGTTCCTATCAGGGACGTAGTTCCCTCCACGAGCGAGATGGATCCGATGTTCGTTCCAGTCACAGTCACTACAGGGGTTCAAGTCATCGTGCCGATCGGGGATGGGACCGGCAGCGTGACTCCATGCAGCATCCGTCGTCTGGATCTCGTGGTGGGGCCTTCAGACGTTGAATTAGTCAAAGTCACTGCATTGTCGTCCGTGTTTATGGTGCATTAGCAGCCGTACGTCTTCTCAGTGCGCGGCTCGCATCGAGATCCAAGAATCGTCGCATTGATTACAAGCATTTTCTCGCTTTATACCAGTTCTATCAAGAACGAACGCGAACATCCGCATGTCCTCCAGCATATCACCATTTTTGTATCACGAACCCTTGCATAGCACATACCAACCCCATCAACACGTCAAGCTCCGCTTTCAGGCGCAGCCAGAATCCCGCATCCCCATCTCGTAGACTGCATCTCGCGCATTTCATAGCCAGCTTGACCCTGAATACACCCTCGGTTTTTGGGGTACAGATCGGAATGGTTAGAATACTTACCGGCCCTGTGTATCATGACAAAAGCACAGTGGGTGCATTTCGACGCGGGTTTCAAAGTGAAAAGGATACTTATTAGCTATCAGCACCGGTAGTGGACTGATGTCGACAGGACGACAGCCGAGCTTGAGCGGCAAATATGCAAGCGCGGCGCGAGCAGGAGAAATGATTCCTCAAGGCGATGCCTCGTCGTCATCGACATATTGCGCGACAAGGAAGGTCAGAAACGGCAAATGGTGAGTTCGCGGTTCGCCTTTAAGGCTGTAGGCCACTTTCGAAAGAAAAGAGATCTAATCAAAGTACTGACTACTCCCTGTTGACGACATTGCGTTTCTATCAACAGATGTTCAACGCATAATACGAAGATGCTTCACTCGGGTTCCGCAACCTGATCGACATGACGAAGAAGGTCAGTGCGCTAAAAACACAGAACTATTCGCTGCATTTCTTTTTTATTCTTTGACGTGTCCTCTCTTCATACTTGAACTGTGTTGCCCAGGCGAAGACGAATTTGACCTGGATAGTTTCAAGTCTGGAAAAATTTTGATATCCGTCTTGGAATACGAGCGATTTCAAGAGAAACGGCCTACGAAACGCAAACGAGAACGGCGGCAGCAATCTTGGCAGGAAACCGACACGGAATCCAGCGACGAGTGCAGCGAGGAAGAAGATACCGACGATCCTGACGATGACGACACGGAAACCAGAGTTACCAAAAAGAAAAAGGCTGGTGACTTGCCGCAGGTGTGAGCTACTCTGCTACCCTTCATCCGACCCTCAGATTACACGACTTAATATCTCTTTTTTACAGACCGCACAATTGCGTCACAAAGGTCAAGGAGCGGCGGGTTGTTGCAGAGTGAGCGTTCTTCTTCGTCTATTGCTTACTCTTTTCATTCATTCGCCATTGGTTATTGATCTTTTAATATACTTTCTGTGTCTGATATCAACAGCTTTGCACCACTGCCTAAAGTGGCGAACTCGGATCCAGCCCTTCTTACTTAACTGAGCCTGCTCCCGGCGGCTGGGATTGGGGATGGACTCAAAAGTATCAATTCTGGTTTGTGTGCCGTCCTCGTAAGGACTTGCAGCAGTTGATGATCATGCCGATCCGATCTTGGGACGAGGCAGATAGCCCGCTGCCATACGAGGTTGAGCCAGGTGAGCGAGACTTTACTCTCTCCTTTGTTCAATTTGACAAACTTCGTCTGTTCTTTTTACATTTCTTTCGAGTAGAGGCTCCGCTACCAGCACCAGGTCCAGCTCCAGCGGATACAGCAGCTGTTTCCTCCGTCAACCCAGCCAGGGTGAAGAAGGAGCCTGTCCAGGACATCGGTGTGGAATTGAAGGAGGAAAGCGTTGAGAGTTGAGACCGTGGGACTGCAGGTGAAAAAGGAGGGGAGCACCGCATCGGTCGGTCAAAGCGCAGAGGACCTCAGCGCGCTCAAAAAAGGGCGTAAGGTAAGTGATAAGTCCCATGCTGCTCAGTTTTTTTTTGGGGCTAATTAGCGTTCTTTGCTCACTCTTCCCTCAATCCCAATTGCAGCGAATCAGACAGGAGCTGGAAGTGCTCAACCAGAGGATTGGCGAGCAAAGTGGGTCCGTCAAGACCGAGGGCCCAGACTTAAAGCCAAACCTCGCTCTCGATGCTAATTTCACATCGTTCAGTTCGTCGACCTCATTGTCGAGCCCTCACTCTTTCGGCCGACAAATGATCAACTCAACCGTCAGGATTCCGTCCGTAAACCACATCGCCGGACGCCCCGTCCGCAGCTTCGAATTATCACACCGTTTTCCCGTCCGCATCTTGCGTCGTCGCCGAGCAAGAACTCTCCGAACCTCATCGTCCGTTTTTCCAATTTGAGGAATTCGGTTTTCACCCAAGCAATCACGTAGTCGAATTTTGGAGCCAAAAATCCTATCTCGGTCAATTCTCAACCAATTTTCGATTTCAAAACGGTTTTCGATTCCAAAAAATCTCGAGAGTCCAACCATGACCCTAAACGCCGACTCAAACGCCGTCACATCGCGTGTTCCGGGTCTTACTGGTGTCGCGAATTATTTCGCTCGGCGTCGAGCAATGGGGCCCATCCTTACCGGCTACCGTGCCTTGGAGATCGTCCAGGGCTCCGAGCCGTCCCCGTCTATGCCTCTCGCTCCCACTTCCGTCGAACGGAAGTTCGTTGAGGCCTGGAAGGAACGCAATGCTAAGGCCATCTCGCACATTCAGCAAACGGGCAAACCATCAGCGCTGCGATGGCTGCTAGGATTCGGTCCGGATTTAACGATCGGCAGAGGGCTGCGGCTTATGTAAGCAATAGTCAGGATGGACAGGGACGATGTGGAGAGTGATTAGCATGGTTTGCAAAAGCTAGTTAGATTATGATTCGTTATGGTAATGTTAAAAAGAGAGATACAAACTTGGAGGCAAAAGGGGTTATGCTACAATCGGATTTAACGATCGGCAGAGGGCTGCGGCTTATGTAAGCAATAGTCAGGATGGACAGGGACGATGTGGAGAGTGATTAGCATGGTTTGCAAAAGCTAGTTAGATTATGATTCGTTATGGTAATGTTAAAAAGAGAGATACAAACTTGGAGGCAAAAGGGGTTATGCTACAATCGGATTTAACGATCGGCAGAGGGCTGCGGCTTATGTAAGCAATAGTCAGGATGGACAGGGACGATGTGGAGAGTGATTAGCATGGTTTGCAAAAGCTAGTTAGATTATGATTCGTTATGGTAATGTTAAATAGAGAGATACAAACTTGGAGGCAAAAGGGGTTATGCTACAATCGGATTTAACGATCGGCAGAGGGCTGCGGCTTATGTAAGCAATAGTCAGGATGGACAGGGACGATGTGGAGAGTGATTAGCATGGTTTGCAAAAGCTAGTTAGATTATGATTCGTTATGGTAATGTTAAAAAGAGAGATACAAACTTGGAGGCAAAAGGGGTTATGCTACAATCGGATTTAACGATCGGCAGAGGGCTGCGGCTTATGTAAGCAATAGTCAGGATGGACAGGGACGATGTGGAGAGTGATTAGCATGGTTTGCAAAAGCTAGTTAGATTATGATTCGTTATGGTAATGTTAAAAAGAGAGATACAAACTTGGAGGCAAAAGGGGTTATGCTACAATCGGATTTAACGATCGGCAGAGGGCTGCGGCTTATGTAAGCAATAGTCAGGATGGACAGGGACGATGTGGAGAGTGATTAGCATGGTTTGCAAAAGCTAGTTAGATTATGATTCGTTATGGTAATGTTAAAAGAGAGATACAAACTTGGAGGCAAAAGGGGTTATGCTACAATCGGATTTAACGATCGGCAGAGGGCTGCGGCTTATGTAAGCAATAGTCAGGATGGACAGGGACGATGTGGAGAGTGATTAGCATGGTTTGCAAAAGCTAGTTAGATTATGATTCGTTATGGTAATGTTAAAAAGAGAGATACAAACTTGGAGGCAAAAGGGGTTATGCTACAATCGGATTTAACGATCGGCAGAGGGCTGCGGCTTATGTAAGCAATAGTCAGGATGGACAGGGACGATGTGGAGAGTGATTAGCATGGTTTGCAAAAGCTAGTTAGATTATGATTCGTTATGGTAATGTTAAAAGAGAGATACAAACTTGGAGGCAAAAGGGGTTATGCTACAATCGGATTTAACGATCGGCAGAGGGCTGCGGCTTATGTAAGCAATAGTCAGGATGGACAGGGACGATGTGGAGAGTGATTAGCATGGTTTGCAAAAGCTAGTTAGATTATGATTCGTTATGGTAATGTTAAAAAGAGAGATACAAACTTGGAGGCAAAAGGGGTTATGCTACAATCGGATTTAACGATCGGCAGAGGGCTGCGGCTTATGTAAGCAATAGTCAGGATGGACAGGGACGATGTGGAGAGTGATTAGCATGGTTTGCAAAAGCTAGTTAGATTATGATTCGTTATGGTAATGTTAAAAAGAGAGATACAAACTTGGAGGCAAAAGGGGTTATGCTACAATCGGATTTAACGATCGGCAGAGGGCTGCGGCTTATGTAAGCAATAGTCAGGATGGACAGGGACGATGTGGAGAGTGATTAGCATGGTTTGCAAAAGCTAGTTAGATTATGATTCGTTATGGTAATGTTAAAAAGAGAGATACAAACTTGGAGGCAAAAGGGGTTATGCTACAATCGGATTTAACGATCGGCAGAGGGCTGCGGCTTATGTAAGCAATAGTCAGGATGGACAGGGACGATGTGGAGAGTGATTAGCATGGTTTGCAAAAGCTAGTTAGATTATGATTCGTTATGGTAATGTTAAAAGAGAGATACAAACTTGGAGGCAAAAGGGGTTATGCTACAATCGGATTTAACGATCGGCAGAGGGCTGCGGCTTATGTAAGCAATAGTCAGGATGGACAGGGACGATGTGGAGAGTGATTAGCATGGTTTGCAAAAGCTAGTTAGATTATGATTCGTTATGGTAATGTTAAAAAGAGAGATACAAACTTGGAGGCAAAAGGGGTTATGCTACAATCGGATTTAACGATCGGCAGAGGGCTGCGGCTTATGTAAGCAATAGTCAGGATGGACAGGGACGATGTGGAGAGTGATTAGCATGGTTTGCAAAAGCTAGTTAGATTATGATTCGTTATGGTAATGTTAAAAGAGAGATACAAACTTGGAGGCAAAAGGGGTTATGCTACAATCGGATTTAACGATCGGCAGAGGGCTGCGGCTTATGTAAGCAATAGTCAGGATGGACAGGGACGATGTGGAGAGTGATTAGCATGGTTTGCAAAAGCTAGTTAGATTATGATTCGTTATGGTAATGTTAAAAAGAGAGATACAAACTTGGAGGCAAAAGGGGTTATGCTACAATCGGATTTAACGATCGGCAGAGGGCTGCGGCTTATGTAAGCAATAGTCAGGATGGACAGGGACGATGTGGAGAGTGATTAGCATGGTTTGCAAAAGCTAGTTAGATTATGATTCGTTATGGTAATGTTAAAAAGAGAGATACAAACTTGGAGGCAAAAGGGGTTATGCTACAATCGGATTTAACGATCGGCAGAGGGCTGCGGCTTATGTAAGCAATAGTCAGGATGGACAGGGACGATGTGGAGAGTGATTAGCATGGTTTGCAAAAGCTAGTTAGATTATGATTCGTTATGGTAATGTTAAAAAGAGAGATACAAACTTGGAGGCAAAAGGGGTTATGCTACAATCGGATTTAACGATCGGCAGAGGGCTGCGGCTTATGTAAGCAATAGTCAGGATGGACAGGGACGATGTGGAGAGTGATTAGCATGGTTTGCAAAAGCTAGTTAGATTATGATTCGTTATGGTAATGTTAAAAAGAGAGATACAAACTTGGAGGCAAAAGGGGTTATGCTACAATCGGATTTAACGATCGGCAGAGGGCTGCGGCTTATGTAAGCAATAGTCAGGATGGACAGGGACGATGTGGAGAGTGATTAGCATGGTTTGCAAAAGCTAGTTAGATTATGATTCGTTATGGTAATGTTAAAAAGAGAGATACAAACTTGGAGGCAAAAGGGGTTATGCTACAATCGGATTTAACGATCGGCAGAGGGCTGCGGCTTATGTAAGCAATAGTCAGGATGGACAGGGACGATGTGGAGAGTGATTAGCATGGTTTGCAAAAGCTAGTTAGATTATGATTCGTTATGGTAATGTTAAAAGAGAGATACAAACTTGGAGGCAAAAGGGGTTATGCTACAATCGGATTTAACGATCGGCAGAGGGCTGCGGCTTATGTAAGCAATAGTCAGGATGGACAGGGACGATGTGGAGAGTGATTAGCATGGTTTGCAAAAGCTAGTTAGATTATGATTCGTTATGGTAATGTTAAAAGAGAGATACAAACTTGGAGGCAAAAGGGGTTATGCTACAATCGGATTTAACGATCGGCAGAGGGCTGCGGCTTATGTAAGCAATAGTCAGGATGGACAGGGACGATGTGGAGAGTGATTAGCATGGTTTGCAAAAGCTAGTTAGATTATGATTCGTTATGGTAATGTTAAAAAGAGAGATACAAACTTGGAGGCAAAAGGGGTTATGCTACAATCGGATTTAACGATCGGCAGAGGGCTGCGGCTTATGTAAGCAATAGTCAGGATGGACAGGGACGATGTGGAGAGTGATTAGCATGGTTTGCAAAAGCTAGTTAGATTATGATTCGTTATGGTAATGTTAAAAAGAGAGATACAAACTTGGAGGCAAAAGGGGTTATGCTACAATCGGATTTAACGATCGGCAGAGGGCTGCGGCTTATGTAAGCAATAGTCAGGATGGACAGGGACGATGTGGAGAGTGATTAGCATGGTTTGCAAAAGCTAGTTAGATTATGATTCGTTATGGTAATGTTAAAAAGAGAGATACAAACTTGGAGGCAAAAGGGGTTATGCTACAATCGGATTTAACGATCGGCAGAGGGCTGCGGCTTATGTAAGCAATAGTCAGGATGGACAGGGACGATGTGGAGAGTGATTAGCATGGTTTGCAAAAGCTAGTTAGATTATGATTCGTTATGGTAATGTTAAAAGAGAGATACAAACTTGGAGGCAAAAGGGGTTATGCTACAATCGGATTTAACGATCGGCAGAGGGCTGCGGCTTATGTAAGCAATAGTCAGGATGGACAGGGACGATGTGGAGAGTGATTAGCATGGTTTGCAAAAGCTAGTTAGATTATGATTCGTTATGGTAATGTTAAAAAGAGAGATACAAACTTGGAGGCAAAAGGGGTTATGCTACAATCGGATTTAACGATCGGCAGAGGGCTGCGGCTTATGTAAGCAATAGTCAGGATGGACAGGGACGATGTGGAGAGTGATTAGCATGGTTTGCAAAAGCTAGTTAGATTATGATTCGTTATGGTAATGTTAAAAGAGAGATACAAACTTGGAGGCAAAAGGGGTTATGCTACAATCGGATTTAACGATCGGCAGAGGGCTGCGGCTTATGTAAGCAATAGTCAGGATGGACAGGGACGATGTGGAGAGTGATTAGCATGGTTTGCAAAAGCTAGTTAGATTATGATTCGTTATGGTAATGTTAAAAAGAGAGATACAAACTTGGAGGCAAAAGGGGTTATGCTACAATCGGATTTAACGATCGGCAGAGGGCTGCGGCTTATGTAAGCAATAGTCAGGATGGACAGGGACGATGTGGAGAGTGATTAGCATGGTTTGCAAAAGCTAGTTAGATTATGATTCGTTATGGTAATGTTAAAAAGAGAGATACAAACTTGGAGGCAAAAGGGGTTATGCTACAATCGGATTTAACGATCGGCAGAGGGCTGCGGCTTATGTAAGCAATAGTCAGGATGGACAGGGACGATGTGGAGAGTGATTAGCATGGTTTGCAAAAGCTAGTTAGATTATGATTCGTTATGGTAATGTTAAAAAGAGAGATACAAACTTGGAGGCAAAAGGGGTTATGCTACAATCGGATTTAACGATCGGCAGAGGGCTGCGGCTTATGTAAGCAATAGTCAGGATGGACAGGGACGATGTGGAGAGTGATTAGCATGGTTTGCAAAAGCTAGTTAGATTATGATTCGTTATGGTAATGTTAAAAAGAGAGATACAAACTTGGAGGCAAAAGGGGTTATGCTACAATCGGATTTAACGATCGGCAGAGGGCTGCGGCTTATGTAAGCAATAGTCAGGATGGACAGGGACGATGTGGAGAGTGATTAGCATGGTTTGCAAAAGCTAGTTAGATTATGATTCGTTATGGTAATGTTAAAAAGAGAGATACAAACTTGGAGGCAAAAGGGGTTATGCTACAATCGGATTTAACGATCGGCAGAGGGCTGCGGCTTATGTAAGCAATAGTCAGGATGGACAGGGACGATGTGGAGAGTGATTAGCATGGTTTGCAAAAGCTAGTTAGATTATGATTCGTTATGGTAATGTTAAAAAGAGAGATACAAACTTGGAGGCAAAAGGGGTTATGCTACAATCGGATTTAACGATCGGCAGAGGGCTGCGGCTTATGTAAGCAATAGTCAGGATGGACAGGGACGATGTGGAGAGTGATTAGCATGGTTTGCAAAAGCTAGTTAGATTATGATTCGTTATGGTAATGTTAAAAAGAGAGATACAAACTTGGAGGCAAAAGGGGTTATGCTACAATCGGATTTAACGATCGGCAGAGGGCTGCGGCTTATGTAAGCAATAGTCAGGATGGACAGGGACGATGTGGAGAGTGATTAGCATGGTTTGCAAAAGCTAGTTAGATTATGATTCGTTATGGTAATGTTAAAAAGAGAGATACAAACTTGGAGGCAAAAGGGGTTATGCTACAATCGGATTTAACGATCGGCAGAGGGCTGCGGCTTATGTAAGCAATAGTCAGGATGGACAGGGACGATGTGGAGAGTGATTAGCATGGTTTGCAAAAGCTAGTTAGATTATGATTCGTTATGGTAATGTTAAAAAGAGAGATACAAACTTGGAGGCAAAAGGGGTTATGCTACAATCGGATTTAACGATCGGCAGAGGGCTGCGGCTTATGTAAGCAATAGTCAGGATGGACAGGGACGATGTGGAGAGTGATTAGCATGGTTTGCAAAAGCTAGTTAGATTATGATTCGTTATGGTAATGTTAAAAAGAGAGATACAAACTTGGAGGCAAAAGGGGTTATGCTACAATCGGATTTAACGATCGGCAGAGGGCTGCGGCTTATGTAAGCAATAGTCAGGATGGACAGGGACGATGTGGAGAGTGATTAGCATGGTTTGCAAAAGCTAGTTAGATTATGATTCGTTATGGTAATGTTAAAAAGAGAGATACAAACTTGGAGGCAAAAGGGGTTATGCTACAATCGGATTTAACGATCGGCAGAGGGCTGCGGCTTATGTAAGCAATAGTCAGGATGGACAGGGACGATGTGGAGAGTGATTAGCATGGTTTGCAAAAGCTAGTTAGATTATGATTCGTTATGGTAATGTTAAAAGAGAGATACAAACTTGGAGGCAAAAGGGGTTATGCTACAATCGGATTTAACGATCGGCAGAGGGCTGCGGCTTATGTAAGCAATAGTCAGGATGGACAGGGACGATGTGGAGAGTGATTAGCATGGTTTGCAAAAGCTAGTTAGATTATGATTCGTTATGGTAATGTTAAAAAGAGAGATACAAACTTGGAGGCAAAAGGGGTTATGCTACAATCGGATTTAACGATCGGCAGAGGGCTGCGGCTTATGTAAGCAATAGTCAGGATGGACAGGGACGATGTGGAGAGTGATTAGCATGGTTTGCAAAAGCTAGTTAGATTATGATTCGTTATGGTAATGTTAAAAAGAGAGATACAAACTTGGAGGCAAAAGGGGTTATGCTACAATCGGATTTAACGATCGGCAGAGGGCTGCGGCTTATGTAAGCAATAGTCAGGATGGACAGGGACGATGTGGAGAGTGATTAGCATGGTTTGCAAAAGCTAGTTAGATTATGATTCGTTATGGTAATGTTAAAAAGAGAGATACAAACTTGGAGGCAAAAGGGGTTATGCTACAATCGGATTTAACGATCGGCAGAGGGCTGCGGCTTATGTAAGCAATAGTCAGGATGGACAGGGACGATGTGGAGAGTGATTAGCATGGTTTGCAAAAGCTAGTTATATTATGATTCGTTATGGTAATGTTAAAAAGAGAGATACAAACTTGGAGGCAAAAGGGGTTATGCTACAATCGGATTTAACGATCGGCAGAGGGCTGCGGCTTATGTAAGCAATAGTCAGGATGGACAGGGACGATGTGGAGAGTGATTAGCATGGTTTGCAAAAGCTAGTTAGATTATGATTCGTTATGGTAATGTTAAATAGAGAGATACAAACTTGGAGGCAAAAGGGGTTATGCTACAATCGGATTTAACGATCGGCAGAGGGCTGCGGCTTATGTAAGCAATAGTCAGGATGGACAGGGACGATGTGGAGAGTGATTAGCATGGTTTGCAAAAGCTAGTTAGATTATGATTCGTTATGGTAATGTTAAAAAGAGAGATACAAACTTGGAGGCAAAAGGGGTTATGCTACAATCGGATTTAACGATCGGCAGAGGGCTGCGGCTTATGTAAGCAATAGTCAGGATGGACAGGGACGATGTGGAGAGTGATTAGCATGGTTTGCAAAAGCTAGTTAGATTATGATTCGTTATGGTAATGTTAAATAGAGAGATACAAACTTGGAGGCAAAAGGGGTTATGCTACAATCGGATTTAACGATCGGCAGAGGGCTGCGGCTTATGTAAGCAATAGTCTTAGGGTTATAGGGCGTTCCCACCTTTTTGGGGTTTAGGGTCAACTCAAAATCACGACCTGAAGCATTAGGGTCTTAAGTAAAGTTGTAGATAACATGTAACTGAGCAACTTTCATCGAAACGGTGTTATGTGGTTGTGAATATTGAGGGAGCTGTTGGTGATGGAAGAGTAGTTGAAAAGTTTGGGTTGTTTTGGGTGGAAATCGTGCGGTGATTGGAAAGGCTCCGAGGTGTGAGTCACCAGCAGAGAAAAAAAACGCCACGCGTTTTCGCCCGATATGATCACAGCAAATCGCCCGATATGATCACAGCGGAAATTTTTCCCACGCGATGCGCCACCGGAAAAAATTTTCACCGGCGGACCGACGCCACGTTTATCCTCACTATATAAAGACATCGCACATTCAACTCATTTCATCACCACGACGACCACTACCACCAGCCAACGATCACCACCCGACCATCACCACCAATCCAAGACCACTATCAGGACCAAGAGGGATCTACTCCACCTCATCATCATACATCCACCGTACAGCAGCCGCACAGATCATCAGGGCTGTAGCGCGCCTCCCTTTCGCGTCTTCTTCGCTCACATCACAGTCAGTGGCTACTATCTCAGTGTCAGCAGCACTGTTCACCAAGCGGCTACCCCCAACCAAGAAGGTGAGCTTCCACATGCATCCTTTCTTCACCCACGTATTCCGTGTCCTTGTCTCCTTGTCTCCACCATTCTCCACTTTGCCGTTTTACACACGGTACTCGTACTGTTTTCCCATTCGGCAATGGTTGGGATGGGTGCCCTTCCATCCCAACCATTTCTTTCCTCATTCCCCACACACTCCGTGTCACTCTCTCTTTTCTGCGACCATTCCCCTTTCCCGATTCCCACACGGTACTCGTACTGTTTTCCTATTCGGCAATGGTTGGGATGGGTGCCCCTCCATCCCAACCATTCCTTTCCTCTTTTCCCACACACTCCGTGTCACTCTCTCTTTTCTGCGACCATTCCCCTTTCCCGATTCCCACACGGTACTCGTACTGTTTTCCCATTCGGCAATGGTTGGGATGGGTGCCCCTCCATCCCAACCATTTCTTTCCTCTTTCCCCACACACTCCGTGTCACTCTTCTTTTTCTGCGACCATCCCCTCTCTCCCGGGTCATACACGATGTATATGTTGTTTCGGTTCCGGTACTGACCACCCGCACTTTCCGTCATCACAGTTCCAGACAGTCACCACGATGGCACCCAAGTACATGGCCCCTACCGACCTTGACTCTTTCAGTGTCAGCGTCGACCCGGAGACCTTGTTGGTAGCCAACGATATCAAAACCATCCCTATTTCGCTTGTATGTGAAAAGGTCCATCTGCGCGACCATCCAGAATACGACGGCTGGGTGTACGCTGGAAAACGTCAAGAATACTACAAAATCCATCCCGACTTCAAAGAGCCCCTCATTCGCGAGCTGATCTCCATTACGCCGAAGAGAGACATGTTTGAGGCTGCCAATCCCACCTCGTTGGTCACGTCCCCCTCTCACCAGATCTCCGCCAACAACTTCTTCCAAGCCCTCACGAATATCGGCTGCGACACTGTGCGTATTCAGAATTACGGATTGAAGGACTTACTTCCAGTCGCAGATCCGGCCGACCCGACGCACTTCCTCGCAGAGACGAACATGTACGACCTTGGTATCAACTACGATAGGGCCAAGATCACCCTCCTTGATTTTGTCCACCGTCTGCCGCGGAAGACAGCTGAGACATTTAGCCTGCTGTTCCCGCTAGGCAAGGACTATGGAAGCATCCGCTTCAACATAAACTACAACGGACACGACTACTATGTGAAGATGTATCCTCGCATCGCGCATCTGATCAAGAACTTTGATCAAGGAGCCCTCCCAACCAAGCCCCCGAATCTTCTGGTAGCGTTCAAGCGAGCATTCACCATGCTTGAAACTCGCGTCGGTCATTTCTCAGAGCTTCCAGATTGGAGGTTTACCGGTCTTCGCGTAGAAGTCACGGTCCACGCAGAGACACTTTCAGACGCGATTGCACAAGTCAGCGCCACGCCATTGCTGGACCCAAGGTTCTTCATAGGTCCTCAAGATCCGCAGCTTCAAGACTACGCTTTGCGCTACCGAGAGTTTGATGTCCAGTCTTACTTGGACAATGTGCGAAAGCATGCAGCCATAGCACGCCGGCTTCCCAAGCTTCTGATAGGTCGAGCAAACACCCCGACCTCGAAGATGCAAAAGCAAATCATCGTCGACCTGTACAATGCCCTGGGATGGAATCCTGGATACCGATCGGCCAGTGAATGGCGCACTGATATAGGGTGGTGGGTGGAGGAAGGTGATTCGGATCTTCGAGAATCCGATACATCATTCATGGAAAGGGCCGCCGCAATCCGTCTCCGCCTGGAGAGCCTCTCTCAAACGACCTGACGGATCGCATCCTGACATACGAGGACGTCGAGATGTACAAGCTCTTTGACAAATTAAGGGGGGCCTGCACAATCTGCCCTGTCACAATCCTGACTGCCCCTCCGCCACCGCTCAGTACACCAAAGACGGAGGCAAGAAGGTATTCCGGCTCAAGTGCAAGCACTGTCGCAAAACCATCCCAAAGGAGCAGGCCGTCAGCGCTTCATCGATCTGATCAACAGCGGTGATATTCAAATCGATCTGCACACACTTTAACCTATCCTTTGGGGGTTAGGGGTTATAGGGCGTTCCCACCTTTTTGGGGTTTAGGGTCAACTCAAAATCACGACCTGAAGCATTAGGGTCTTAAGTAAAGTTGTAGATAACATGTAACTGAGCAACTTTCATCGAAACGGTGTTATGTGGTTGTGAATATTGAGGGAGCTGTTGGTGATGGAAGAGTAGTTGAAAAGTTTGGGTTGTTTTGGGTGGAAATCGTGCGGTGATTGGAAAGGCTCCGAGGTGTGAGTCACCAGCAGAGAAAAAAAAACGCCACGCGTTTTCGCCCGATATGATCACAGCAAATCGCCCGATATGATCACAGCGGAAATTTTTCCCACGCGATGCGCCACCGGAAAAAATTTTCACCGGCGGACCGACGCCACGTTTATCCTCACTATATAAAGACATCGCACATTCAACTCATTTCATCACCACGACGACCACTACCACCAGCCAACGATCACCACCCGACCATCACCACCAATCCAAGACCACTATCAGGACCAAGAGGGATCTACTCCACCTCATCATCATACATCCACCGTACAGCAGCCGCACAGATCATCAGGGCTGTAGCGCGCCTCCCTTTCGCGTCTTCTTCGCTCACATCACAGTCAGTGGCTACTATCTCAGTGTCAGCAGCACTGTTCACCAAGCGGCTACCCCCAACCAAGAAGGTGAGCTTCCACATGCATCCTTTCTTCACCCACGTATTCCGTGTCCTTGTCTCCTTGTCTCCACCATTCTCCACTTTGCCGTTTTACACACGGTACTCGTACTGTTTTCCCATTCGGCAATGGTTGGGATGGGTGCCCTTCCATCCCAACCATTTCTTTCCTCATTCCCCACACACTCCGTGTCACTCTCTCTTTTCTGCGACCATTCCCCTTTCCCGATTCCCACACGGTACTCGTACTGTTTTCCTATTCGGCAATGGTTGGGATGGGTGCCCCTCCATCCCAACCATTCCTTTCCTCTTTTCCCACACACTCCGTGTCACTCTCTCTTTTCTGCGACCATTCCCCTTTCCCGATTCCCACACGGTACTCGTACTGTTTTCCCATTCGGCAATGGTTGGGATGGGTGCCCTCCATCCCAACCATTTCTTTCCTCTTTCCCCACACACTCCGTGTCACTCTTCTTTTTCTGCGACCATCCCCTCTCTCCCGGGTCATACACGATGTATATGTTGTTTCGGTTCCGGTACTGACCACCCGCACTTTCCGTCATCACAGTTCCAGACAGTCACCACGATGGCACCCAAGTACATGGCCCCTACCGACCTTGACTCTTTCAGTGTCAGCGTCGACCCGGAGACCTTGTTGGTAGCCAACGATATCAAAACCATCCCTATTTCGCTTGTATGTGAAAAGGTCCATCTGCGCGACCATCCAGAATACGACGGCTGGGTGTACGCTGGAAAACGTCAAGAATACTACAAAATCCATCCCGACTTCAAAGAGCCCCTCATTCGCGAGCTGATCTCCATTACGCCGAAGAGAGACATGTTTGAGGCTGCCAATCCCACCTCGTTGGTCACGTCCCCCTCTCACCAGATCTCCGCCAACAACTTCTTCCAAGCCCTCACGAATATCGGCTGCGACACTGTGCGTATTCAGAATTACGGATTGAAGGACTTACTTCCAGTCGCAGATCCGGCCGACCCGACGCACTTCCTCGCAGAGACGAACATGTACGACCTTGGTATCAACTACGATAGGGCCAAGATCACCCTCCTTGATTTTGTCCACCGTCTGCCGCGGAAGACAGCTGAGACATTTAGCCTGCTGTTCCCGCTAGGCAAGGACTATGGAAGCATCCGCTTCAACATAAACTACAACGGACACGACTACTATGTGAAGATGTATCCTCGCATCGCGCATCTGATCAAGAACTTTGATCAAGGAGCCCTCCCAACCAAGCCCCCGAATCTTCTGGTAGCGTTCAAGCGAGCATTCACCATGCTTGAAACTCGCGTCGGTCATTTCTCAGAGCTTCCAGATTGGAGGTTTACCGGTCTTCGCGTAGAAGTCACGGTCCACGCAGAGACACTTTCAGACGCGATTGCACAAGTCAGCGCCACGCCATTGCTGGACCCAAGGTTCTTCATAGGTCCTCAAGATCCGCAGCTTCAAGACTACGCTTTGCGCTACCGAGAGTTTGATGTCCAGTCTTACTTGGACAATGTGCGAAAGCATGCAGCCATAGCACGCCGGCTTCCCAAGCTTCTGATAGGTCGAGCAAACACCCCGACCTCGAAGATGCAAAAGCAAATCATCGTCGACCTGTACAATGCCCTGGGATGGAATCCTGGATACCGATCGGCCAGTGAATGGCGCACTGATATAGGGTGGTGGGTGGAGGAAGGTGATTCGGATCTTCGAGAATCCGATACATCATTCATGGAAAGGGCCGCCCGCAATCCGTCTCCGCCTGGAGAGCCTCTCTCAAACGACCTGACGGATCGCATCCTGACATACGAGGACGTCGAGATGTACAAGCTCTTTGACAAAATTAAGGGGGGCCTGCACAATCTGCCCTGTCACAATCCTGACTGCCCCTCCGCCACCGCTCAGTACACCAAAGACGGAGGCAAGAAGGTATTCCGGCTCAAGTGCAAGCACTGTCGCAAAACCATCCCCAAAGGAGCAGGCCGTCAGCGCTTCATCGATCTGATCAACAGCGGTGATATTCAAATCGATCTGCACACACTTTAACCTATCCTTTGAAGAGGTTAATTTCCAGCCTTAGGACACGAAACCCATGCAATATTCTCACAAAATGGTTGGCATGGATGACCCCCCATCCCAACCATCTTTTTTTTGGGTCACCCACGAATGGCGTGCATCCAGCGGGTAAATGCTCACCTTGTTCTTTACCCCTTTGAAAAGGGTTAGACTACCAAATCGGAATTGAAATCTACACAAGGCTATTTCCAGCCTTAGGACACGAAACCCGTGCAATATTCTCACAAAATGGTTGGCATGGATGACCCCCCATCCCAACCATCTTTTTTTGGGTCACCCACGAATGGCGTGCATCCAGCGGGTAAATGCTCACCTTGTTCTTTACCCCTTTGAAAAGGGTTAGACTACCAAATCGGAATTGAAATCTACACAAGGCTATTTCCAGCCTTAGGACACGAAACCCGTGCAATATTCTCACAAAATGGTTGGCATGGATGACCCCCCATCCCAACCATCTTTTTTTGGGGGGTTAGGGTTATAGGGCGTTCCCACCTTTTTGGGGTTTAGGGTCAACTCAAAATCACGACCTGAAGCATTAGGGTCTTAAGTAAAGTTGTAGATAACATGTAACTGAGCAACTTTCATCGAAACGGTGTTATGTGGTTGTGAATATTGAGGGAGCTGTTGGTGATGGAAGAGTAGTTGAAAAGTTTGGGTTGTTTTGGGTGGAAATCGTGCGGTGATTGGAAAGGCTCCGAGGTGTGAGTCACCAGCAGAGAAAAAAAAACGCCACGCGTTTTCGCCCGATATGATCACAGCAAATCGCCCGATATGATCACAGCGGAAATTTTTCCCACGCGATGCGCCACCGGAAAAAATTTTCACCGGCGGACCGACGCCACGTTTATCCTCACTATATAAAGACATCGCACATTCAACTCATTTCATCACCACGACGACCACTACCACCAGCCAACGATCACCACCCGACCATCACCACCAATCCAAGACCACTATCAGGACCAAGAGGGATCTACTCCACCTCATCATCATACATCCACCGTACAGCAGCCGCACAGATCATCAGGGCTGTAGCGCGCCTCCCTTTCGCGTCTTCTTCGCTCACATCACAGTCAGTGGCTACTATCTCAGTGTCAGCAGCACTGTTCACCAAGCGGCTACCCCCAACCAAGAAGGTGAGCTTCCACATGCATCCTTTCTTCACCCACGTATTCCGTGTCCTTGTCTCCTTGTCTCCACCATTCTCCACTTTGCCGTTTTACACACGGTACTCGTACTGTTTTCCCATTCGGCAATGGTTGGGATGGGTGCCCTTCCATCCCAACCATTTCTTTCCTCATTCCCCACACACTCCGTGTCACTCTCTCTTTTCTGCGACCATTCCCCTTTCCCGATTCCCACACGGTACTCGTACTGTTTTCCTATTCGGCAATGGTTGGGATGGGTGCCCCTCCATCCCAACCATTCCTTTCCTCTTTTCCCACACACTCCGTGTCACTCTCTCTTTTCTGCGACCATTCCCCTTTCCCGATTCCCACACGGTACTCGTACTGTTTTCCCATTCGGCAATGGTTGGGATGGGTGCCCCTCCATCCCAACCATTTCTTTCCTCTTTCCCCACACACTCCGTGTCACTCTTCTTTTTCTGCGACCATCCCCTCTCTCCCGGGTCATACACGATGTATATGTTGTTTCGGTTCCGGTACTGACCACCCGCACTTTCCGTCATCACAGTTCCAGACAGTCACCACGATGGCACCCAAGTACATGGCCCCTACCGACCTTGACTCTTTCAGTGTCAGCGTCGACCCGGAGACCTTGTTGGTAGCCAACGATATCAAAACCATCCCTATTTCGCTTGTATGTGAAAAGGTCCATCTGCGCGACCATCCAGAATACGACGGCTGGGTGTACGCTGGAAAACGTCAAGAATACTACAAAATCCATCCCGACTTCAAAGAGCCCCTCATTCGCGAGCTGATCTCCATTACGCCGAAGAGAGACATGTTTGAGGCTGCCAATCCCACCTCGTTGGTCACGTCCCCCTCTCACCAGATCTCCGCCAACAACTTCTTCCAAGCCCTCACGAATATCGGCTGCGACACTGTGCGTATTCAGAATTACGGATTGAAGGACTTACTTCCAGTCGCAGATCCGGCCGACCCGACGCACTTCCTCGCAGAGACGAACATGTACGACCTTGGTATCAACTACGATAGGGCCAAGATCACCCTCCTTGATTTTGTCCACCGTCTGCCGCGGAAGACAGCTGAGACATTTAGCCTGCTGTTCCCGCTAGGCAAGGACTATGGAAGCATCCGCTTCAACATAAACTACAACGGACACGACTACTATGTGAAGATGTATCCTCGCATCGCGCATCTGATCAAGAACTTTGATCAAGGAGCCCTCCCAACCAAGCCCCCGAATCTTCTGGTAGCGTTCAAGCGAGCATTCACCATGCTTGAAACTCGCGTCGGTCATTTCTCAGAGCTTCCAGATTGGAGGTTTACCGGTCTTCGCGTAGAAGTCACGGTCCACGCAGAGACACTTTCAGACGCGATTGCACAAGTCAGCGCCACGCCATTGCTGGACCCAAGGTTCTTCATAGGTCCTCAAGATCCGCAGCTTCAAGACTACGCTTTGCGCTACCGAGAGTTTGATGTCCAGTCTTACTTGGACAATGTGCGAAAGCATGCAGCCATAGCACGCCGGCTTCCCAAGCTTCTGATAGGTCGAGCAAACACCCCGACCTCGAAGATGCAAAAGCAAATCATCGTCGACCTGTACAATGCCCTGGGATGGAATCCTGGATACCGATCGGCCAGTGAATGGCGCACTGATATAGGGTGGTGGGTGGAGGAAGGTGATTCGGATCTTCGAGAATCCGATACATCATTCATGGAAAGGGCCGCCCGCAATCCGTCTCCGCCTGGAGAGCCTCTCTCAAACGACCTGACGGATCGCATCCTGACATACGAGGACGTCGAGATGTACAAGCTCTTTGACAAAATTAAGGGGGCCTGCACAATCTGCCCTGTCACAATCCTGACTGCCCCTCCGCCACCGCTCAGTACACCAAAGACGGAGGCAAGAAGGTATTCCGGCTCAAGTGCAAGCACTGTCGCAAAACCATCCCCAAAGGAGCAGGCCGTCAGCGCTTCATCGATCTGATCAACAGCGGTGATATTCAAATCGATCTGCACACACTTTAACCTATCCTTTGAAGAGGTTAATTTCCAGCCTTAGGACACGAAACCCATGCAATATTCTCACAAAATGGTTGGCATGGATGACCCCCCATCCCAACCATCTTTTTTTTGGGTCACCCACGAATGGCGTGCATCCAGCGGGTAAATGCTCACCTTGTTCTTTACCCCTTTGAAAAGGGTTAGACTACCAAATCGGAATTGAAATCTACACAAGGCTATTTCCAGCCTTAGGACACGAAACCCGTGCAATATTCTCACAAAATGGTTGGCATGGATGACCCCCCATCCCAACCATCTTTTTTTGGGTCACCCACGAATGGCGTGCATCCAGCGGGTAAATGCTCACCTTGTTCTTTACCCCTTTGAAAAGGGTTAGACTACCAAATCGGAATTGAAATCTACACAAGGCTATTTCCAGCCTTAGGACACGAAACCCGTGCAATATTCTCACAAAATGGTTGGCATGGATGACCCCCCATCCCAACCATCTTTTTTTGGGGGGTTAGGGTTATAGGGCGTTCCCACCTTTTTGGGGTTTAGGGTCAACTCAAAATCACGACCTGAAGCATTAGGGTCTTAAGTAAAGTTGTAGATAACATGTAACTGAGCAACTTTCATCGAAACGGTGTTATGTGGTTGTGAATATTGAGGGAGCTGTTGGTGATGGAAGAGTAGTTGAAAAGTTTGGGTTGTTTTGGGTGGAAATCGTGCGGTGATTGGAAAGGCTCCGAGGTGTGAGTCACCAGCAGAGAAAAAAAAACGCCACGCGTTTTCGCCCGATATGATCACAGCAAATCGCCCGATATGATCACAGCGGAAATTTTTCCCACGCGATGCGCCACCGGAAAAAATTTTCACCGGCGGACCGACGCCACGTTTATCCTCACTATATAAAGACATCGCACATTCAACTCATTTCATCACCACGACGACCACTACCACCAGCCAACGATCACCACCCGACCATCACCACCAATCCAAGACCACTATCAGGACCAAGAGGGATCTACTCCACCTCATCATCATACATCCACCGTACAGCAGCCGCACAGATCATCAGGGCTGTAGCGCGCCTCCCTTTCGCGTCTTCTTCGCTCACATCACAGTCAGTGGCTACTATCTCAGTGTCAGCAGCACTGTTCACCAAGCGGCTACCCCCAACCAAGAAGGTGAGCTTCCACATGCATCCTTTCTTCACCCACGTATTCCGTGTCCTTGTCTCCTTGTCTCCACCATTCTCCACTTTGCCGTTTTACACACGGTACTCGTACTGTTTTCCCATTCGGCAATGGTTGGGATGGGTGCCCTTCCATCCCAACCATTTCTTTCCTCATTCCCCACACACTCCGTGTCACTCTCTCTTTTCTGCGACCATTCCCCTTTCCCGATTCCCACACGGTACTCGTACTGTTTTCCTATTCGGCAATGGTTGGGATGGGTGCCCCTCCATCCCAACCATTCCTTTCCTCTTTTCCCACACACTCCGTGTCACTCTCTCTTTTCTGCGACCATTCCCCTTTCCCGATTCCCACACGGTACTCGTACTGTTTTCCCATTCGGCAATGGTTGGGATGGGTGCCCCTCCATCCCAACCATTTCTTTCCTCTTTCCCCACACACTCCGTGTCACTCTTCTTTTTCTGCGACCATCCCCTCTCTCCCGGGTCATACACGATGTATATGTTGTTTCGGTTCCGGTACTGACCACCCGCACTTTCCGTCATCACAGTTCCAGACAGTCACCACGATGGCACCCAAGTACATGGCCCCTACCGACCTTGACTCTTTCAGTGTCAGCGTCGACCCGGAGACCTTGTTGGTAGCCAACGATATCAAAACCATCCCTATTTCGCTTGTATGTGAAAAGGTCCATCTGCGCGACCATCCAGAATACGACGGCTGGGTGTACGCTGGAAAACGTCAAGAATACTACAAAATCCATCCCGACTTCAAAGAGCCCCTCATTCGCGAGCTGATCTCCATTACGCCGAAGAGAGACATGTTTGAGGCTGCCAATCCCACCTCGTTGGTCACGTCCCCCTCTCACCAGATCTCCGCCAACAACTTCTTCCAAGCCCTCACGAATATCGGCTGCGACACTGTGCGTATTCAGAATTACGGATTGAAGGACTTACTTCCAGTCGCAGATCCGGCCGACCCGACGCACTTCCTCGCAGAGACGAACATGTACGACCTTGGTATCAACTACGATAGGGCCAAGATCACCCTCCTTGATTTTGTCCACCGTCTGCCGCGGAAGACAGCTGAGACATTTAGCCTGCTGTTCCCGCTAGGCAAGGACTATGGAAGCATCCGCTTCAACATAAACTACAACGGACACGACTACTATGTGAAGATGTATCCTCGCATCGCGCATCTGATCAAGAACTTTGATCAAGGAGCCCTCCCAACCAAGCCCCCGAATCTTCTGGTAGCGTTCAAGCGAGCATTCACCATGCTTGAAACTCGCGTCGGTCATTTCTCAGAGCTTCCAGATTGGAGGTTTACCGGTCTTCGCGTAGAAGTCACGGTCCACGCAGAGACACTTTCAGACGCGATTGCACAAGTCAGCGCCACGCCATTGCTGGACCCAAGGTTCTTCATAGGTCCTCAAGATCCGCAGCTTCAAGACTACGCTTTGCGCTACCGAGAGTTTGATGTCCAGTCTTACTTGGACAATGTGCGAAAGCATGCAGCCATAGCACGCCGGCTTCCCAAGCTTCTGATAGGTCGAGCAAACACCCCGACCTCGAAGATGCAAAAGCAAATCATCGTCGACCTGTACAATGCCCTGGGATGGAATCCTGGATACCGATCGGCCAGTGAATGGCGCACTGATATAGGGTGGTGGGTGGAGGAAGGTGATTCGGATCTTCGAGAATCCGATACATCATTCATGGAAAGGGCCGCCCGCAATCCGTCTCCGCCTGGAGAGCCTCTCTCAAACGACCTGACGGATCGCATCCTGACATACGAGGACGTCGAGATGTACAAGCTCTTTGACAAAATTAAGGGGGCCTGCACAATCTGCCCTGTCACAATCCTGACTGCCCCTCCGCCACCGCTCAGTACACCAAAGACGGAGGCAAGAAGGTATTCCGGCTCAAGTGCAAGCACTGTCGCAAAACCATCCCCAAAGGAGCAGGCCGTCAGCGCTTCATCGATCTGATCAACAGCGGTGATATTCAAATCGATCTGCACACACTTTAACCTATCCTTTGAAGAGGTTAATTTCCAGCCTTAGGACACGAAACCCATGCAATATTCTCACAAAATGGTTGGCATGGATGACCCCCCATCCCAACCATCTTTTTTTTGGGTCACCCACGAATGGCGTGCATCCAGCGGGTAAATGCTCACCTTGTTCTTTACCCCTTTGAAAAGGGTTAGACTACCAAATCGGAATTGAAATCTACACAAGGCTATTTCCAGCCTTAGGACACGAAACCCGTGCAATATTCTCACAAAATGGTTGGCATGGATGACCCCCCATCCCAACCATCTTTTTTTGGGTCACCCACGAATGGCGTGCATCCAGCGGGTAAATGCTCACCTTGTTCTTTACCCCTTTGAAAAGGGTTAGACTACCAAATCGGAATTGAAATCTACACAAGGCTATTTCCAGCCTTAGGACACGAAACCCGTGCAATATTCTCACAAAATGGTTGGCATGGATGACCCCCCATCCCAACCATCTTTTTTTTGGGTCACCCACGAATGGCGTGCATCCAGCGGGTAAATGCTCACCTTGTTCTTTACCCCTTTGAAAAGGGTTAGACTACCAAATCGGAATTGAAATCTACACAAGGCTATTTCCAGCCTTAGGACACGAAACCCGTGCAATATTCTCACAAAATGGTTGGCATGGATGACCCCCCATCCCAACCATCTTTTTTTGGGTCACCCACGAATGGCGTGCATCCAGCGGGTAAATGCTCACCTTGTTCTTTACCCCTTTGAAAAGGGTTAGACTACCAAATCGGAATTGAAATCTACACAAGGCTATTTCCAGCCTTAGGACACGAAACCCGTGCAATATTCTCACAAAATGGTTGGCATGGATGACCCCCCATCCCAACCATCTTTTTTTGGGTCACCCACGAATGGCGTGCATCCAGCGGGTAAATGCTCACCTTGTTCTTTACCCCTTTGAAAAGGGTTAGACTACCAAATCGGAATTGAAATCTACACAAGGCTATTTCCAGCCTTAGGACACGAAACCCGTGCAATATTCTCACAAAATGGTTGGCATGGATGACCCCCATCCCAACCATCTTTTTTTGGGGGTTAGGGTTATAGGGCGTTCCCACCTTTTTGGGGTTTAGGGTCAACTCAAAATCACGACCTGAAGCATTAGGGTCTTAAGTAAAGTTGTAGATAACATGTAACTGAGCAACTTTCATCGAAACGGTGTTATGTGGTTGTGAATATTGAGGGAGCTGTTGGTGATGGAAGAGTAGTTGAAAAGTTTGGGTTGTTTTGGGTGGAAATCGTGCGGTGATTGGAAAGGCTCCGAGGTGTGAGTCACCAGCAGAGAAAAAAAAACGCCACGCGTTTTCGCCCGATATGATCACAGCAAATCGCCCGATATGATCACAGCGGAAATTTTTCCCACGCGATGCGCCACCGGAAAAAATTTTCACCGGCGGACCGACGCCACGTTTATCCTCACTATATAAAGACATCGCACATTCAACTCATTTCATCACCACGACGACCACTACCACCAGCCAACGATCACCACCCGACCATCACCACCAATCCAAGACCACTATCAGGACCAAGAGGGATCTACTCCACCTCATCATCATACATCCACCGTACAGCAGCCGCACAGATCATCAGGGCTGTAGCGCGCCTCCCTTTCGCGTCTTCTTCGCTCACATCACAGTCAGTGGCTACTATCTCAGTGTCAGCAGCACTGTTCACCAAGCGGCTACCCCCAACCAAGAAGGTGAGCTTCCACATGCATCCTTTCTTCACCCACGTATTCCGTGTCCTTGTCTCCTTGTCTCCACCATTCTCCACTTTGCCGTTTTACACACGGTACTCGTACTGTTTTCCCATTCGGCAATGGTTGGGATGGGTGCCCTTCCATCCCAACCATTTCTTTCCTCATTCCCCACACACTCCGTGTCACTCTCTCTTTTCTGCGACCATTCCCCTTTCCCGATTCCCACACGGTACTCGTACTGTTTTCCTATTCGGCAATGGTTGGGATGGGTGCCCCTCCATCCCAACCATTCCTTTCCTCTTTTCCCACACACTCCGTGTCACTCTCTCTTTTCTGCGACCATTCCCCTTTCCCGATTCCCACACGGTACTCGTACTGTTTTCCCATTCGGCAATGGTTGGGATGGGTGCCCCTCCATCCCAACCATTTCTTTCCTCTTTCCCCACACACTCCGTGTCACTCTTCTTTTTCTGCGACCATCATCCCCTCTCTCCCGGGTCATACACGATGTATATGTTGTTTCGGTTCCGGTACACACACCGCACTTTCCGTCATCACAGTTCCAGACAGTCACCACGATGGCACCAAGTACATGGCCCCTACCGACCTTGACTCTTTCAGTGTCAGCGTCGACCCGGAGACCTTGTTGGTAGCCAACGATATCAAAAACCATCCCTATTTCGCTTGTATGTGAAAAGGTCCATCTGCGCGACCATCCAGAATACGACGGCTGGGTTGTACGCTGGAAAACGTCAAGAATACTACAAAATCCATCCCGACTTCAAAGAGCCCCTCATTCGCGAGCTGATCTCCATTACGCCGAAGAGAGACATGTTTGAGGCTGCCAATCCCACCTCGTTGGTCACGTCCCCCTCACCAGATCTCCGCCAACAACTTCTTCCAAGCCCTCACGAATATCGGCTGCGACACTGTGCGTATTCAGAATTACGGATTGAAGGACTTACTTCCAGTCGCAGATCCGGCCGACCCGACGCACTTCCTCGCAGAGACGAACATGTACGACCTTGGTATCAACTACGATAGGGCCAAGATCACCCTCCTTGATTTTGTCCACCGTCTGCCGCGGAAGACAGCTGAGACATTTAGCCTGCTGTTCCCGCTAGGCAGGGACTATGGAAGCATCCGCTTCAACATAAACTACAACGGACACGACTACTATGTGAAGATGTATCCTCGCATCGCGCATCTGATCAAGAACTTTGATCAAGGAGCCCTCCCAACCAAGCCCCCGAATCTTCTGGTAGCGTTCAAGCGAGCAGTTCACCATGCTTGAAACTCGCGTCGGTCATTTCTCAGAGCTTCCAGATTGGAGGTTTACCGGTCTTCGCGTAGAAGTCACGGTCCACGCAGAGACACTTTCAGACGCGATTGCACAAGTCAGCGCCACGCCATTGCTGGACCCAAGGTTCTTCATAGGTCCTCAAGATCCGCAGCTTCAAGACTACGCTTTGCGCTACCGAGAAGTTTGATGTCCAGTCTTACTTGGACAATGTTGCGAAAGCATGCAGCCATAGCACGCGGCTTCCCAAGCTTCTGATAGGTCGAGCAAACACCCCGACCTCGAAGATGCAAAAGCAAATCATTCGTCGACCTGTACAATGCCCTGGGATGGAATCCTGGATACCGATCGGCCAGTGAATGGCGCACTGATATAGGTGGTGGGTGGAGGAAGGTTGATTCGGATCTTCGAGAATCCGATACATCATTCATGGAAAGGGCCGCCCGCAATCCGTCTCCGCCTGGAGAGCCTCTCTCAAACGACCTGACGGATCGCATCCTGACATACGAGGACGTCGAGATGTACAAGCTCTTTGACAAAATTAAGGGGGGCCTGCACAATCTGCCCTGTCACAATCCTGACTGCCCCTCCGCCACCGCTCAGTACACCAAAGACGGAGGCAAAGAAGGTATTCCGGCTCAAGTGCAAAGCACTGTCGCAAAACCATCCCAAAGGAGCAGGCCGTCAGCGCTTCATCGATCTGATCAACAGCGGTATATTCAAATCGATCTGCACACACTTTAACCTATCCTTTGAAGAGGTTAATTTCCAGCCTTAGGACACGAAACCCATGCAATATTCTCCACAAAATGGTGGCATGGATGACCCCCATCCCAACCATCTTTTTTTGGGTCACCCACGAATGGCGTGCATCCAGCGGGTAAATGCTCACCTTGTTCTTTACCCCTTTGAAAAGGGTTAGACTACCAAATCGGAATTGAAATCTACACAAGGCTATTTCCAGCACTATAGGACACGAAAACCCGTGCAATATTCTCACAAAATGGTTGGCATGGATGACCCCCCATCCCAACCATCTCTTTTTTTGGGTCACCCCACAAATGGGCGTGCATCCAGCGGGTAAATGCTCACCTTGTTCTTTACCCTTTGAAAAGGGTTAGACTACCAAATCGGAATTGAAATCTACACAAGGCTATTTCCAGCCTTAGGACACGAAACCCGTGCAATATTCTCACAAAATGGTTGGCATGGATGACCCCCCATCCCAACCATCTTTTTTTGGGGGTTAGGGTTATAGGGCGTTCCCACCTTTTTGGGGTTTAGGGTCAACTCAAAATCACGACCTGAAGCATTAGGGTCTTAAGTAAAGTTGTAGATAACATGTAACTGAGCAACTTTCATCGAAACGGTGTTATGTGGTTGTGAATATTGAGGGAGCTGTTGGTGATGGAAGAGTAGTTGAAAAGTTTGGGTTGTTTTGGGTGGAAATCGTGCGGTGATTGGAAAGGCTCCGAGGTGTGAGTCACCAGCAGAGAAAAAAAAACGCCACGCGTTTTCGCCCGATATGATCACAGCAAATCGCCCGATATGATCACAGCGGAAATTTTTCCCACGCGATGCGCCACCGGAAAAAATTTTCACCGGCGGACCGACGCCACGTTTATCCTCACTATATAAAGACATCGCACATTCAACTCATTTCATCACCACGACGACCACTACCACCAGCCAACGATCACCACCCGACCATCACCACCAATCCAAGACCACTATCAGGACCAAGAGGGATCTACTCCACCTCATCATCATACATCCACCGTACAGCAGCCGCACAGATCATCAGGGCTGTAGCGCGCCTCCCTTTCGCGTCTTCTTCGCTCACATCACAGTCAGTGGCTACTATCTCAGTGTCAGCAGCACTGTTCACCAAGCGGCTACCCCCAACCAAGAAGGTGAGCTTCCACATGCATCCTTTCTTCACCCACGTATTCCGTGTCCTTGTCTCCTTGTCTCCACCATTCTCCACTTTGCCGTTTTACACACGGTACTCGTACTGTTTTCCCATTCGGCAATGGTTGGGATGGGTGCCCTTCCATCCCAACCATTTCTTTCCTCATTCCCCACACACCCGTGTCACTCTCTCTTTTCTGCGACCATTCCCCTTTCCCGATTCCCACACGGTACTCGTACTGTTTTCCTATTCGGCAATGGTTGGGATGGGTGCCCCTCCATCCCAACCATTCCTTTCCTCTTTTCCCACACACTCCGTGTCACTCTCTCTTTTCTGCGACCATTCCCCTTTCCCGATTCCCACACGGTACTCGTACTGTTTTCCCATTCGGCAATGGTTGGGATGGGTGCCCCTCCATCCCAACCATTTCTTTCCTCTTTCCCCACACACTCCGTGTCACTCTTCTTTTTCTGCGACCATCCCCTCTCTCCCGGGTCATACACGATGTATATGTTGTTTCGGTTCCGGTACTGACCACCCGCACTTTCCGTCATCACAGTTCCAGACAGTCACCACGATGGCACCCAAGTACATGGCCCCTACCGACCTTGACTCTTTCAGTGTCAGCGTCGACCCGGAGACCTTGTTGGTAGCCAACGATATCAAAACCATCCCTATTTCGCTTGTATGTGAAAAGGTCCATCTGCGCGACCATCCAGAATACGACGGCTGGGTGTACGCTGGAAAACGTCAAGAATACTACAAAATCCATCCCGACTTCAAAGAGCCCCTCATTCGCGAGCTGATCTCCATTACGCCGAAGAGAGACATGTTTGAGGCTGCCAATCCCACCTCGTTGGTCACGTCCCCCTCTCACCAGATCTCCGCCAACAACTTCTTCCAAGCCCTCACGAATATCGGCTGCGACACTGTGCGTATTCAGAATTACGGATTGAAGGACTTACTTCCAGTCGCAGATCCGGCCGACCCGACGCACTTCCTCGCAGAGACGAACATGTACGACCTTGGTATCAACTACGATAGGGCCAAGATCACCCTCCTTGATTTTGTCCACCGTCTGCCGCGGAAGACAGCTGAGACATTTAGCCTGCTGTTCCCGCTAGGCAAGGACTATGGAAGCATCCGCTTCAACATAAACTACAACGGACACGACTACTATGTGAAGATGTATCCTCGCATCGCGCATCTGATCAAGAACTTTGATCAAGGAGCCCTCCCAACCAAGCCCCCGAATCTTCTGGTAGCGTTCAAGCGAGCATTCACCATGCTTGAAACTCGCGTCGGTCATTTCTCAGAGCTTCCAGATTGGAGGTTTACCGGTCTTCGCGTAGAAGTCACGGTCCACGCAGAGACACTTTCAGACGCGATTGCACAAGTCAGCGCCACGCCATTGCTGGACCCAAGGTTCTTCATAGGTCCTCAAGATCCGCAGCTTCAAGACTACGCTTTGCGCTACCGAGAGTTTGATGTCCAGTCTTACTTGGACAATGTGCGAAAGCATGCAGCCATAGCACGCCGGCTTCCCAAGCTTCTGATAGGTCGAGCAAACACCCCGACCTCGAAGATGCAAAAGCAAATCATCGTCGACCTGTACAATGCCCTGGGATGGAATCCTATCCATATGCCCCGACACCCTTTTCGGTTGGGAGAGCAGGGACACTGCGTTTGTGCAGTCATGCACGGCTGCATTTAATATCCCCAACCGCCACAAAAACTCGCACCAATACAAAATGTTCTATCCCCAACCGAATAAATTAATTTTCACTAGCGCCCCAACCGAGAATTGTAATTCGGTTGTCAGCCTAAAATTTAAATAATTATTTGTGGCTTCCCAACCGCCACAAGTGGGCTCCCAACCAATATCTACTGCATTACCGGCCTCCCAACCGCCACGAATAATCCCCAACCAATTAATCCAGCATTGCCGGTCTCCCAACCGTCCCTTTAGGCTCTCCCAACCAAAGCCACCATCCTCCCTTAGTTCCCAACCGACCGTTATTTAATATAAATCATGTGCTTGCGTTTAAAGGCCCCCACCCCACGTCCCCTCCCTGCTCCCGCCGGGCCGTCTGATTCATCACTCACATAGTGGCAGCACGCTCAGTGCTCTCTGCTCACCTGAGCTTTATTCGACCATTTCTTCAAGTTGGTCTTTACTACGAAGGAGAACAAAATTATCCCGTGGGGGTTCCATTGGAGGAAGGAAAGAGAAAGAATATAAGCCTGTACCCTTGCTCAAGAGCTCAGCTAGAATGGTATTTATTCAAAACGACGCAGTGAAGCTCCCCCCGATTCGTCCATTTCTGTACTGTCCGGAAGAGAGGAACGGCGAAGTACTATGGTGCCAGTAACCGTCTCAGTTTGAATCGACAAGCCCGCCCACTGGGGCAAGCCACGCGAAACTTCCTCATACTATAAACCTGGATTAATGACCGGCTGGGAGTGGACAAAAGCAACTTCAAAGTGACATGTGAGAGGCCCCTGTATGAGCCTTTAGGCGGGTTGTATCCTTACATGAAAACATGCGAAGCTACCTCAAATTCAAACAAAGCATCCACCGTTTTTTGCCGCAGAAGGGATCCAGGTAATTTTTAGATGGTTAGTTACATCCTTTTGAAAAGTGAAGAGTCATTTTAATAGCTAGAAGCGGCCAGACAGAGTCAGAATAACCGCCGCTACCGCTGGGAAAGCCGCGTACATCCTTTTTCCGCTGCCATGCAGAATGCCCTTCCGCCATGCCTTTCCCATGATCCCCCTTCCCTCCGGCTCCGGGAGCGCGTATCGCGGCTGGACCTCGGACGCAACCTTGACGGCCTCCCGGCGCACCGCACCATGGTTGGTCAACAAGAGGAGAACACCTCGGATGACATCCTTGTGCTCACCAAACTGGCACTCCGTTGCCCCGTTTGGCCGTCCGCAAATGTCTTGAGGGAGATGACAGAAAAAGCAGGCCTCTCCGGCTCCCCAGTCGTTTTGTGAATTTGTCCGGAATTGCCTCTGCGCCGTGGTTCCGCAGTCCGTCAGTGAGCACTTTCGCGCATGATGCTTGTCGTCTTCGCGGTCCAACATGTAGCACAGGGGGCAACGGGTCTTGGTCATTGGAGCGCTGCCAGGAAGTGCGCCTGAAAGACCGCCCAATTCTTGAGCTCCTTGACGTAGCCTTCGTCCAAAACGAATCCCGAACCGTGTACCCAGTACTCGGCATCGGACCAGGTCGCTCCGGCTTTGAGACTGGGTCAGAAGCCCATTCCCTGCTCGCCATAACCGCACTTGTCATGGAGCTGAGAGACCGTAACGAACCGGATCCCCCTCTCCTGACCGACGGCGAGCTGTCAGGAGGAACTGACGTGGAAGAACCACTGCTTGTGACGCTCGGTGAGGATCTTGCCTTAGCAGGAGGAACACCACATGTTGCGGTTTGATCGTCTTGATCGGACTCCTCTTGACTAAGCTCGCCGGCCGAGACAGGACGTACTGCCGGAAGAGAACGGCGAGCTGAAAGAGGGCACTGCGCCAATCGTGCCGACGTGCTCCCTCCCTTTCGGCCTCTTTGTTGAGCCCTGTATAGTCAAGTAGAAGTCGTTAGCGTCCGTGATTCAACTCAAGAGCCAGATGGTTACTCACAGAAATCTCATAACTTCCATTCTGGTATAAGAAACCAGGCACCACCAAGCGCGGCGTGGGCGCAATCGGTTGGTCTCCTGTATCCTCCAGCTTGCGCTTACCCTCTTTCCGTTCGTCAAGAGCCACTGCGTGCGTTGCGGACGTCGTCATCACGGGAGGGGGCTCGTCGTACATCTCCTTGCAGACGGAGCACCACTCGCCTCCCAGCTCAAGGCACGAGGCGACCCGCCCGTCCATCCATTCGGTAACTGGTTCCCGCATGCATCGTTCCCCCCAGCAGCAAGGCCACCGCCTCGTCGTCCGTACGGGGATGAGGCCCCTTAGGCAGAGGACGAGTCACCTCTCGCATCTTGAACAGGACGACGTCCGCCGGTAGTCCGTCACGCCCGGCGCGTCCAGCCGCTTGGACAAAGGACGACAAGCTGTATGGTTCGTCCAGGAAGGCCACGAGACGGACGTGTGGGCGATCGATCCCGACACTTGCGGCCACCGTCCCCACTAAGATCCGAGTGTGGCCTTGGAGCCATTGTTGTAGCCCCTTTAGCATCTCTTCTCGTTCCCGAGGATTCGCCTCCGACTCTGAATAGAACAGCGACGCTCCAAGCAACGCAGAAACCTCTCTGGCCAACATCTTGGTGCGGCAGATGACCAACACTTGGTTGTCCGCGTGTGATCCCGTGGCAGTTACGGTTGCCGTTGCCTTGATGTGCGTGACCGCGGTCTTGAAGTTGTTGACTTCCACCAGAGAGTACGCCAAGTTCGGCCTGTGAGTTGCGTCCCGTAGGAAGCGAATCGGAAGACAGGTTACCCTCTCTAATTCGTACTCCCTATCCGGCGGGATTGTCGCCGACAGAAGACGAATTGCTTTGAGGAGAGTCGCTCCGTAAGCTTGGCGAAGTCTCCCAGTGTGGAGCGGAACGTCTCGTCGATGAGCACGTGAGCCTCGTCGACCACCACGCGGCGCATCGCGGCTTGCACTTCTTGTCCACTGACCCACTGCAGGAATGTCGATGACACCGCGCGATTCAACGAGATCACGACCACGTTTGGGCTAGACGGGCCCAGGTGGAAAGGCTTTGTCCATGGTTCGCAGGCGATGGCCTTCTCTTTGCAGACCCGCTCCACGTCCGCGATCAGAGCCACGTACGGAACCACCAGCAAGAGGAAGCTAGGCGTGTCGGTACGGAGGGACGCCAGTGCGTCCACTTGCCAGCACAGTGATTTTCCCGCTGCTGTGCCGGCCACCACACCGAGATTGCAGAGGTTCCTCTCGATGACCCGAGAGCATTGCTGATTGCGAAAGAGAGAGCCCTTCTGTTTGTGTCTTTTCCAATCAATTTGTTGACAGCCTTCAGGAACCTTGGCGAGAGAGGGAGTCGAGATTGTAGCCCGTTCAGGGACGGCGTCAGCCACGACTGCCCTTCCGGAAGTGTACTTGTCTGTGCCTTCATATCCGTCACCGCCGCGGCACGTACATATGAAGGCTCTCCGCATGGCGAAGGCAGATTGGCAGTAGCCGTGACATTCCCTTCCGCGAAAGTCGTGCGCGCTCCCGCTGCAGAGGCGACAGGCGCCTGTGCCTCGTTGATGTCAATCCCGGCGTTTTTGGTTGCCAAAATAGCCTTGTCGCGGGTTCAGATGGAAGAACGTTTGGTATATCTTGGACGCAACCCGTGCGGCAGTGATGACGCCCTCGTCCATGCCAGCGCGATGATTGAGTTCTCTTGCGTAAAACGTCCAACTCATCTCATCAGACCGACCCGACTGGGCCGAGAATGCGTCCTGCTGATACGGCTCGCCATTGGGGCTTCGCCTTCGCAGGCCCGCCATGACGTCGGACGCTACCTCTGCGACGTCCTCGATGTCGTCGCCGAGCCTCCATTCCTAAGATGATGACGTCGTCGTCATCTTCGGTAGCGGCGGCCTCCTTCTCGGTCGCAAACAGGTGACTCATTGCTTCCCGCAGGGGTCCTGTCCTAAAGTGCTTGTGGGCCACGGCCTCGAGCAACTGTCGCCACGACGCCACCGTGAGTTCGGCTCCCACGCCGGACAGGCGCACCGCCGCGATAGTTCCCGACTGAGGACCGTCGTATCCCACCGAGCAGTCCCGCGAGGGCTCGTCGGATTGGCATCGCACCAGACGTAGTATCTTTTGACTCCATGTTTGATCCTGAAGAAAGCGTCCGTCACCTGCCTAACTGTACACAGATAGACGAGGAACGACTTGGCCACCTCGGGATGGAGGAATCGGATGTTCTGCTTGAGGCGGGTCGACTTGTAATCTGTTTTGCTGTATGTTGAGTCCAGCCACACTTCGCCCCCGTATCCGGCGAGGACGTTCCGCAGCCTCACGCCAACGAGTTCATCCACGTGGTCTCCAGGAGCTCGGCACCCCGATTTGGCATACCACTAGTGGTGTGAATGGCCAGCAGAAGTGCCTTCAGAAACGCGCGCTCCTCCGCCCACAAGGCTTCGACAGCCTCCCAGTCGATCTCCGGCTCCCACTTGCCGGTGACGGAGTCTCTTCGTTGGGTGTAGAAGGTGGGCAGTACTTGGTCCGAGTAGGCGGTGAGGTCGAGGTGTGCCTTGTTTGTAGCCATGTTCCCGAACCATCCGTTTGCGGCCGGGTTCGCCGCGTCATCCACCACCTTTCCGAAGTTAAACCGTCTCAAGTACGATTCGTCTTTGGCACGACCTAGTAGACCCTTGAGCAGTCGTGGGACATCCGCGATGGTGTCTTGCATCATCCTTCGCATGGAAGCGATGTTAATCCAATGTCCCGCTATCGCCACGTTCTGACCATCGGCTGACCATAGCACGCAAGCTCGACCTCCCTCTGCCTGTGTCAGAAG